>SJXQ01001682.1:0-10058 GCA_006408695.1 Aepyceros melampus | reverse complement strand
CAAACGTAACATCTCAGTGTAAAGTGGAAGTGCTGTGCTTTGTGACCTGTCAGAGCATGTGACAATGAGGCTGATGTGTCTCTGTTGAGGGGGCAGACAGGATCCGGCACGTTTGGGGAGTTTTTTTAATTAGAAAGAGCCTCAGCTAGTGAACCATGTAGCTTTTACAAATTTCTCCTTTCTTGAATTTCAGCTCAGTTCAGTCGCTCAGTCGCATCCTATTTGCGACCCTGTGGACTGCAGCACACCAGGCTTCCCTGTCCATCACCAACTCCCAGAGCTTACTCAAACTCATATCCAACAAGTCGATGATGCCATCCAGCCATCTCATCCTCTGTCATCCCCTTCTCCCACCTTCATTCTTTCCCAGCATCGGGGTCTTTTCCAAAGAGTCAGTTCTTCGCATCAGGTGGCCAAAGTATTGGAGTTTCAGCTTCAACATCAGTCTTTCCAATGAATATACAGTTTCAGTTTCAACATCAGTCTTTCCAATGAATATTCAGGACTGATCTCCTTTAGGATGGACTGGTTAGATCTCCTTGCAGTCTAAGGGACTCTCAAGAGTCTTCTCCAACATCACAGTTCAAAAGCATCAATTCTTTGGCACTCAGCTTTCTTTATAGTCCAACTCTCACATCCATACATGACCACTGGAAAAACCATTGCCTTGACTAGATGGACCTTTGTTGGCAAAGTAATGTCTCTGCTTTTTAATATGCTGTCTAGGTTGGTCATAGCTTTTCTTCCAAGGAGCAAGCATCTTTTAATTTCATGGTTGCAGTCACCATCTGCAGTGATTTTATCTCTTGAATTTACAAACAGCATATTTTTGTAGTTTGATAATCGTGAACCAAAAAGAAAAGGTATGTCTTAGTGTCCACAGCCACTGCTACGGATGATAGATTCCAAGGTAGGAGAATCAGATGTTCAAAATCTGTCTCCTGCCTGGCAGGAAATTGGGATTTCCAGGGGCTAGAAGAAAATGTAAGTCATTCCCATATTATTAAACCATTTTTATCGTGAAATGTAACAGATACAAATAAATGGATAACACATAAACTTACAGGTTAGCGAATGATGATTAAAAACACATCTATGTAACCTCTGTCCAGATCGAGAAAGAGATCTTGGCCAGGATCCCTGAACCCCCTCATACCTCCTCCCTGTCCCAGTCTCCTCCCTGCTCACAGGAGCCATGTCCTGGCTTACTTGGAAATTCGGTCTTTGCTGTTATGGGAATGGGATTGTATAGCATGTTAGGTTTCCATCGCTCAGCTTTGTATGGTGAGAAAGCTTTGTGCCTTGTGAGATTTCTCTGTGTGGTCGCGTGCAGCAACATTCATTCTTCCTCACTGGTCTGTAGTATTTCACTGTATAAATGCACCACCGTTTATCCATCCTACTGTTGACGGACATTTGTGTAGCTTCTTATTTTAGACTGTCACACATTCTGCTGATAAGAACTTTCTTGTGGATGCTGTTTGATACACACATGCACCTATTTCTCCTGAGCTTATACCTAGGAGCAGAATTGTTGGATTCAAGAGTTATGTGCAGCTACAATCTATATTCTACAAAGTTATTGATATAGCCTCCAATTTGATTAGCATTTTGAATTTATAGATCAAGTTGGTGAGGATGAACGTCTTTACAATATCAAATCTTCCAGTCTACAAACATGGTGTATCCCTGTCTTTAATTGTCTTATTAATTTTCCTTAATATTCCTTTGTAGTTTCTACCCTCAGGTGAGATGTTTGCTATAGATTTTTTCAAATTAAGGAAGCTTCCTTCCATTTCCTATTTTGCTAAGAGTGTTTCTTCTGCATGGAAACTACAATTAGTGAAATACTTTTTTCTTCTTTTATTCCCATAATTAACATACACTTTTCTGCTTTATTAATGTGACAAATTGTATTGATTTGGATAATGCCTGGTTCAGACAAGAATCTGCTTGTAGTGTGGGAGACCTGGGTTCAATCCTTGGGTTGGGAAGATCCCCTGGAGAAGGGAATGGCAACCCACTCCAGTGTTCTTGCCTGGAGAATTCTATGGACAGAGGAGCCCGGTGGGCTATAGTCATTGGAGTCACAAAGAGTCAGACAGAGCTGAGTGACTGATACCTTAATTTTTTTTTGTTAAGTGCATATAAATTTAGAAACTTTGCATCTTTCTGGCAAATTAAACCTTTTGATATTATGAACTGCTCCCCTTTCTCTCTAGAGGAGCTTTTTTTTCCTAAAGACTGTTTTATTTACTATTAATGTAGCAAAAAGTGACCTGTGTTTATTAGGTGCTAGTTATAGTCTCATTCATTCATTGTTAGAAAAAGTCGTCTAAGAGCATCATGGTTAGATCACGTGTGGTGAAGCCTGGCCACCAGGGTCCTATGGGTGAACTAACACAATTTATTTAACCTCCCTTTCACATGTACAGATGAAGCCTCAGTTTCCTCATCTGTAAATTTGTTTCATCAGTTTTGAGAGATTTCTCACCCACTGTCACTTGAAATATGACTTCTGTCTGAACTCTGCCTTCCTTCCTTCAGGGACTCCAGTTAAACATGTGGGACTTTCTTACTGTATCTCTTAGCCTTCATCTTCTCCTCCATATTTTCCATCCTTAAGCCTCTCTTTACTTTGTCCTAGATTTTCTCCTGATCTGTCTTCCTGTACGTATCCTCTCTTCAACTGCATCTAAACTGCAATGAAACCTTTGCAGTGGGTTCCTATTATTGGACGGTGTTCTTCAATTCTAGAAGTTCTAATTTAAACAAAACAACTAAATAGCATTACTTTTTGTAACCTCCAGGTCTTTGCTTTAAGATTTAAGAGTGGCTTTTAAAATCAGAAGCATAGTGAGCGTCAGCTCTGAAGTCTGTGAACTGTGCTCCCGAGACAGCCTGGGGTCTGCGTGTCTGTTGTTTGTGTAGCTCTTTGGTCAGGGTCTTCTCTCCTCGTGTACTCTCCTTGTATTCTCATCTCCTTTTGTACTCCTTGTGCACTCGTGTATTTTTCACTGTATGCCTTATCTCAGATTTGTACATTATTTATAAAAATATTTTCAGGCATACAGTGATGTTCTCCTTCTCCAAAGAAGATTTTTTCCTTTGCTTCTGCCAGGTGACTGGTTCTCGAATGACCTAGAATCCCCTTAATTCAAGGCCTAAACTTGAAATACACTGGGCCACCTACATGAACAGACTCCAGGTTGCTGTGTGTTTAAACCTGTCAGATCTGATTTCCTTCCATTTCACTCATGTTTCTATATTGCAGCTTTTGGGTTCCCAATCCTTGGCATGGAATGATTTACCTTCTGTCCTTCAACTCCTGGAGGCTGTCCAGGGTCCATCAGCTGTGCAGGAATGTCCCTTGGATTGACCTACACCCTGTATATAAACGCAGCCCAAAGGCTGGGCACACTTCTCTGATGCCATCTTCTCCCAGACCTTGGACCCTACACTCTATACTTCCTTGTTAGCTCTTTGGGACTTTTATGATGTTTAATAAACATTTTGTCCAGCTTTTTAAAAACATTAATCCTCAGTGGGAAAAAGTGGTTCAAGTTTCCTGCCTGCCACTATCAGAAGTAGGATCTCTAAGTCTTCTAAAAGGATGTGCCTCCCTTATGCCCCTGTCATGGGCACTTTACTCCAAACAAAGTTCAGTTTGGCCATGGGCTTTTTAGAGCATGGTAGTCACTGAGTTTGGGCTTCCCAGGTATCTCGGTGGTAAAGAATCCACCTGCCAATGCAGGGGATGCTGGAGACTCAAGTTCGATCCCTGGGTCAGAAAGATCCTCTGGAGGGGGAAATGGCAACCCACTCCAGTATTCTTGCCTGGATAATCCCATGGACAGAGAAGCCTGGGGGCTACAGTCCATGGGGTCACAAAGAGTCAGACACGACTGAGCATGCACTCACACTCATGGGTTTAATTAACATGGAGTTAAATTTAACTTATTATATTCATTGAGCACACCAAGTATGAGCTAGGTACACCAGATGAGATGCTAAGAATTTTTTTCCAAAAAAAAAAAATAAGAAAAAACAACTATCCTCATACCATACAAGTTAAGAGCATGAGTCCAATAGTCCAGTAGTCAGAATCCACCCTCTACAAATGTCCAGCTACTTCTCTTCTCTGGGTCTTATTTTTCTTGTCTATAAAATAATGGTAATTATAATAGAACATCTACATTGGACTATTGGATGAATGATATTATGCAAGAAATGTGTTTATGACACTCTGGCACACAGTAAGAATTCATAACTATTAATAATTTAAATATTATTACCTGATATTTGCCAGGTACTCTTCTAGGTGCTATAGATGCTAAAGTAATAAGACTTTGTTCTTGAGAAACCTCATGGTCTAGTCCGTGAAAAGGATAATCAAACAACAAATGGCCACAAAAAGCCCTGTGATCAGAAGGCCTCTCCGAAGAGGAGACCTCAAATAGAATTTGGAGCATATGTAGGGAGTTCCTAGATGGAGAAGGGGGGATGGGCATTCTGCCTCCTGTTGGTGTGTGATGCATTCAGAAACTGCAGTCACGTGGTTGGTCTGGGAGGATGTGAGACGTAGGTACAGAGTATGATGCAGCCACGCTCAGGCAGTTGTGGTCCAGGAGGAATGACGGATGAACTGTAGTTTTGATGCCCTGGTGGGGCTAACCAAAGAGCTTCAGGAGCCCAGGGTCAGAAATGCCCTTGTTAGTCTGAGTGGCCCACGCAAGGCTTCACAGAGAAGGGACTTTTTTGTAGGGGTTTTGCAGGCTGAAGAGGAGTCCATTTCAGATGTGCAAGTGCCTGGAGGTGGGGCAAAGTATAGAGGCTTGCAAAGTATCTGCATAATGAAACATGCAATGAGATGTCATTTATGTGAATTAACAGGCACACCAAAAGCCACGTTTGTGGACATCACATATAGTGAAAGTATAGACATCTAATTGGAGACAGAGATGCTGAACTCATGGGGAAGGCTGATTCTGAGGAGGCTAGGTGGGAGGGGAAAAGAATTACGGAGGGAACTTAAAGGGTTCCAACTTAACCTGCAAGTTTTAGTGTTTTTAATCTGGAGGGAAAAAGCAAACTGAATGGTGAAAAAAGAAAACTGAATGGTGGATTCAGAATGTTAATAAATTATTATCTATATGCTTTTATTTTTCACAATTAAAAAGATACATTTTTAGAGAGAGAATGGAGTGGGGAAGGTGGGATCAAGGAGCAGAATGGTGAGTAATGAGTCAGGACTGCCTTAAAGCCCTGCTAGGTAATTCTGATTGCAATGGAAAGAGAAGCTCTCCAAGGTATTCGAACTGGAAATGAAAGGGCTGTGCTTCTGCAAATAACTCACCTAAATGTGGAGGATGGAGGGAGACAGGGAGACCAGGGAGGGGCTGTGAACATAATCTGGATGGAGGTTTAGAGGAGCTGCCAGTGAGTAAGGGGGCAGGTCTGGGGCTTGACTGGATGCGGGTGAGAGGGCTGGAAGGCAGCCGGTATTTCTCGACTTTGTGTGTGTTGTGTGCACGCGCATTTGCACACACGTGGGTGACTCGACAATTCCCTTCGCTGGATTGCCTCTGTGTCTTGTGGGGAGGCCTTGGCCCTGCCCAGGGTGAGACCATGACTTGTAACTCCGTCTTGTGGCTCTCGGCTTCAGGAGCTGTACTGCAGCACCATGGAAACGTTCCGGAAGTTCGCGGACACCCTGTTCCTGCAGACGCTCCGCCGTGTGACCGACCTCTCCCGGGCAGAGTGTGAATACCTGCGGCAGGAGGCCCAGGAGAACTCGGCCCGGCAGCTGGAGAAGGCGGACCGCTTCCGGAGCCAGCAGTGGAAACTCTTCCAGGATCTCCTAGAGCAGGAAAAGCAGGTGCGGCGTTTTGTAAAACTGGGTCTAGAGTCTGCGTTTTTCATTAACTTTGGAAGGATAATGAGGCATTTCTTTCACTGAGCATCCCCGAGGCCTGTGCTGAGTGTTATACCAAGATTCTGGTTGCCAGCCTTTCACAACAGCCGGCCAGTGGGCTGAGGAGAAGAGAGCAGAACCTCTCCTCGCCCAGTGTAGGAAGTCAGGAGATGACACCTAGAACCTGTTCTTTAGAACAACAGAAGTAAATTCCTAAGGGAATGGACTGAGGTAGGGGTGGGAGGGGCTGCACACAGGGGACTCCTATTTCAGTGAAAGTCTGTTTCATCATTAAAACTGTACATTGGCCACCTGATGTGAAGAACTGACTCTTTGGAAAAGACCCTGACGTTGGGACAGATTGGAGGCAGGAGGAGAAGAGGGCAACAGACCATGAGATGGTTGGATGGCATCACCGACTCAATGGACATGAGTTTGAGCAAACTCCAGAGATAGTAAAGGATAGGGAAGCCTGGTATGCTGCAGTCCATGGGGTCTCAAAGAGTCAGACACGACTGAGTGACTGAACGACAACAATATGTGTGGTAGGCAGAATAATGTCCCCACATCCTAATCCCCAGAACCTGTGACTATGTTACCTAAGAGGGCAAAGGGGACCTTGCAGAAGCAATTAAATTAATGATTTGGAGACATGAAGTTTATTCTGAATTATCTGAGTGGCCAGTATAATCACAAGGGTCCTTTTAAGAGGGAAGGAAGAGGGTCAGAGTCAGAGGAGATGTGATGTCCTGGGCAGAGGCTAGAAGGATGTGGGCAGCCAAGGAATGGGAGCACCCTCAAGGAGCTGGAAAAGACAAGGAACAGATTTCACCCCTACCCTAGAGCCTCCAGAAGTAAAACAGTCCTGTTCCTTTCATTCCAAACTCACCTTCAGAACTGTAAGGTACTAAATTTGTTTGAAGCCACAGAGTTTGTGGTGCTGCGTTATAACAGCCATAGGAAGCTAATATATATCAATTTTATTTTTTAAAAATTAAAACTGACAGATTTTCAAATGTGACACATGAAAATGCCCCCATTTCCCTTCTCTCTTGCTTTCTGCATGCTAGAGGCTGCAAACTAACGTGCTCAATATCCCAGTTTCTAGAAGTGGCCTCGTTGACAGAGTTCTAGCCTATGAGACAAGGTGCGATACCTGCAGGGAGCTTCTGTTCACTAATACAAAGGTCACGTGTTACTAAGAAACATCTTCCTCTTTAGCATCTTGTGTTCTTCCTGCCCAAAGCAGTTACTGGAGGACTGGAGGACTGCTGGCCTTCCTTTGACTTAGAGACGAGATGAAGGAAGGTGGGGCAGAGAGGCAGACTATCCCAGCCCAGGACCGCCCACCCCTAGGTGCTTGTTATGAGAAACACCATGTCTTTTTCTGTTGAGTGTTCGGTTAGTTACAAAAAACCCTCAATGTATGTATCTGATAGAAATTTTCTAAGGAAAATAGGGTGAGCTGTCCAAACTACCAAAAAGTAAATGGAAGCACCTTGTAAACACAGGGCCTTTCCCTGTGGGTGGGCACAGGTCTAGGTGCCTGCCTGTCTGATTTATTAGATCTCCTGCTAGTTAATTTCAGTCTGCCGTCAGCTGCATCTGTTGTCCTATGACTGGTAGTCATCTCCTGCATATGTGGCTGGTACGTCCTAAAGGGCAGTAGCCCTGATTTTCTTATTTCACTTCCTTATTCAAAACCCGCTAGCTGGGACATAGCAAATGCTCAAAATAACTTCGCTGCATTTCCAGGAATAATATGCAGCTTTGGAAATTAGCACAGGATCACCAGGGGATGTACATGAAGCTGAATTCCTCCAATGATACCAATCCTGGATCCCAGGCCATATCATTTGCCAGCTCTGGGGAAGCAGGGGGAAACCTGGGCCTCGGCGGTTTGGAAAGCTTAACAGATGAATCTAAAGTGCCTCTGATGCTGGCTCCCCAGTGGCGAGGGTCAGGCCTTTTAGAGACAGTTGTGGTTTGCAGACCGTCTTCTAACCTTGGAAGCTGAATGCCTGCATTTGAAGCAGAGTAGCCCCATTAATGGGCTCCCCTGGTGGCTCAGTGGAAAAGAATCCGCATGCCAATGCAGGAGTGCTGGAGAATTGGCTTCTATCCCTGGGTCAGGAAGATTCCCTGGAGAAGGGCATAGCAACTCACTCCAGTATGCTTGCCTAGAGACAGAGGATCTTGGCGGGCTATGGTCCATAGGGTCTCAAAGAGTCAGACATGACTGAAAGCGACTTGGCACGCATGCACACAACCCCATTAATGGGCTTCCCTGGTGGCTCAGTGGTAAAGAATCTGCCCGCCAACATAGGAGATGCAGGTTCAGTTCCTGGGTCAGGAAGATCCCCTGAAGAAGGAAATGGCAACCCACCAGTATTCTTGCCTGGAGAATTCCATGGACAGAGGAGCCTGGCAGGCTACAGTCCACGGGGTCACAAAAGAGTTGGATGTGACTTAGTGACTAACCAACAGTGGCATTAGTGGCCTGAGTGACTTTAGCCAGTTAGCTGACCTCCCACAGCCTGGTGACTTTGTACAACTTACTGAATTTCTCTGAATCGCAGCTTTCATGTGAAAAATATGGATCAAAATACCCTACATGGTTTCTGCAAGATAACACAGGCACATGCAGGCTAAGACCCTTTGTGCTGTATCTGTTTAATCATTTTATAACATTGATATTGAAAAAATCCAGAATTTCAGTTCTGGTAAATTATTAGGCAAAGTCTCATGATTCATCCAAAAACCTCCAGCTATGAATCTTTATTTTAAGCAGATATCAGACAGTACCTAGATTCTGGGTTTTGTTTTTTATTCATTTACTTTGTGAGCATATGCACATATGTGAATTTTCCTGTGCTTGTGCAGAAGTATTTTGAGAGGAGTTTTGCATGCAAGAAGCAAACAGGAGGGTTAATGACCTCATCAACTGATTTAAAAAGTATGACCCAAGACTGCTTTCTCAAAGTGTGTGTGTCAAAATTAATTTACTGATTGATTGTCTAATTGCCTTAAATTACCATAAGATATTTAGGGATCCATATTCTCTCCCGCTTTCCATATTTCCTTGTTGATGATGAAAATGAGAGATGAACTTTCCGTGGTCGGATGAATATTTAGTCATGAGAAGAAAAGGACTGGCAAAATTCTTCATGGAAAATCAAACACACACTCAGACTATAACATTCATTTTCCACCTGTTTTCTAGGTAGAAGGTCTTGGCAATTTCATACCCCATTGCTCAGGGAAATTGTTAAATATTATGGATTTTGTTAGTTACACAACTGGAATAAGATGTAGGATCAGTTCAGTTCAGTTCAGTTCAGTCGCTCAGTCGTGTCTGACTCTTTGCAACCCCATGAATAGAAGCACGCCAGGCCTCCCTGTCCATCACCATCTCCCGGAGATCACCCAAACCCATGTGCATCGAGTCGGTGCTGCCATCCAGCCATCTCATCCTCTGTCGTCCCCTTCTCCTCCTGCCCCAATCAGGGTGTTTTCCCAGCATCAGGGTCGTTGCCAGTGAGTCAACTCTTTGCATCAGGTGGCCAAAGTATTGTAGTTTCAGCCTCAGCATCAGTCCTTCCAATGAACACCCAGGACTGGTCTCCTTTAGGATGGACTGGTTGGATCTCCTTGCAGGCCAAGGGACTCTCAAGAGTTTTCTCCAACACCACAGTTGAAAAGCATCAATTCTTTGGCACTCAGCTTTCTTCACAGTCCAACTCTCACATCCATACATGACCCCTGGAAAAACAATAGCCTTGACTAGACAGACCTTTGTTGGCAAAGTAATATCTCTGCTTTTTAATATGCTATCTAGGTGGGTCATAACTTTCCTTCCAAGGAGTAAGCATCTTTTAATTTCATGGCTGCAATCACCATCTGCAGTGATTTGGGAGCCCTGAAAAATAAAGTCTGACACTGTTTCCACTGTTTCCCCATCTATTTCCCATGAAGTGATGGGACCAGATGCCATGATCTTCGTTTTCTTATTGTTGATCTTTAAGCCAACTTTTTCACTCTCCATTTTCACTTTCATCAAGAGGCTTTTGAGTTCCTCTTCACTTTCTGCCATAAGGGTGGTGTCATCTGCATATCTGAGGTTATTGATATTTCTCCCAGCAAT
>SJXQ01001681.1:54544-72531 GCA_006408695.1 Aepyceros melampus | reverse complement strand
AAGTGAAAGAGGAGAGTGAAAAAGTTGGCTTAAAGCTCAACATTCAGAAAACGAAGATCATGGCATCTGGCCCCATCACTTCATGGGAAATAGATGGGGAAACAGTAGAAACAGTGTCAGACTTTATTTTTTTGGGCGCCAAAATCACTGCAGATGGTGACTGCAGCCATGAAATTAAAAGACTCTTACTCCTTGGAAGAAAAGTTATGACCAATCTAGATAGCATATTCAAAAGCAGAGACATTACTTTACCGACTAAGGTCCGTCTAGTCAAGGCTATGGTTTTTCTTGTGGTCATGTATGGATGTGAGAGTTGGACTGTGAAGAAGGCTGAGCACCGAAGAATTGATGATTTTGAACTGTGGTGTTGGAGAACAGTCTTGAGAGTCCCTTGGAGTGCAAGGAGATCCAACCAGTCCATTCTGAAAGAGATCAACCCTGGGATTTCTTTGGAAGGAATGATGCTGAAGCTGAAACTCCAATACTTTGGCCACCTCATGCGAAGAGTTGACTCATTGGAAAAGACTCTGATGCTGGGAGGGATTGGGGGCAGGAGGAGAAGGGGACAGAGGATGAGATGGCTGGATGGCATCACAGACTCGATGGACGTGAGTCTGAGTAAACTCCGGGAGTTAGTGATGGACAGGGAGGCCTGGCGTGCTGCGATTCATGGGGTCACAAAGAGTCGGACACGACTGAGAGACTGAACTAAACTGATAATGAGATATCACAATACTTCACATACTAAATAAAACTTACCTTAAATCAGTTTCATCCCTGTGCTTCAAACAAACAGTAAAAGCACACACACAACTTACACACTGGGACATTACTTGTGTGTGTGCTCAGACATGTCTAACTGTTTGCAACCCCATGGACTTTAGCCCACCAAGCTCCTCTGTGCATAGAATTTTCCAGACAACAACACTGTAGTAGGTTGCCCTTTCCTATCCCAGGGTATCTTCATGACCCAGGGATCAAACCCACATCTACTTACTACTGCAGTACCATGGAAGCCCATGGATCTGCTTAAAGAAAGGCAGTGATCTCTGAGAAAGAAAATAAAAGAGGAAACCCTAAAATTGCTCTCATGTACTTACTGCCTGGGCTTCCCAAGTGGTGCAGTAGTAAAGAATCACCTGCCAATGCAGCAGACACAGGAGATGCAAGTTTGATCCCTGGGTAGGGAAGGTCCCCTGGAGGAGGAAATGGCAACCTCCTCCAGTAGTCTTGCCTGGAGAATTCCATGTACAGAGGAACCTGATGGGCTACAGTCAAAAGGTTGCAAAGAGTCAGACACAACTGAGCATGCAGGCACAAGCACTCACTTCCTAGAGAGTTGCTATGCAGTGAGACAGCAGATGTGGACTCCTGAAGTTGAACAGACAAAGCCAAGTTCTGAGGTGTTCAAAGCTGGCAGTTCTGAGAGGACAGATATTCAAAGAGAGAAATATCTGATGTCTGTTCGTATTCTCCTTTGAGTATTTAGCAGAATGTTGATTATTGCATCTACATGATCTGTTCAAGGCCAGGGAAGGAAATGCTACAAAGAATAAAATACAGAGTAACTGACATTCACATAAAACCTGGATTATGCCTGGTTTCACCAGCCAAACTGGAAAACAAACAGCAGCAACAAAAACACAACTCCTAATTCAGAAGGTATTTGGTAAAGTCTTGCCTTTAGAGTATGAATTAATTACTTTCACACTGGGCATTGATTTGTACCCATCAAAAAATCATAAATGTAACATCTGAAAGGATCAAACTGTTTCCAATAAATTATCTGTGTTCCAGAAAAAAAATCATATTATATATATGTGTGTGTGCTGTGTGTATGATGTGTGCGTTTGTGTGTGTGTGTATATATATATGGTTTATTGTTAAGGAATACTTCTGTTAGAGAAGTCTGTCATCCTTAGCACAGGCTATGTGGAAGGGCAAGCTGAAATTCTGGTGTAAACCCTGAAGCCTCTGTTCACAGGGAGTCTTTTCTTCCTCCAGGGGATTCCGGCTGTGTTTTAAAGGTCATTCATGTGATTATATCATACTTACCCAGATTATCTATGATGATGTTTTATAATTCCTAGAAAAAAATAAGTATTACCACTGAATCTCTTTTATTTATTCATATTTAAATCATTTCATGACTAATTTAAAAAGTAAGAAAAAGTGTACAGTGAAAACAACATAATGAGAAATTGTAATAAAAAATTTAAACATAGGACACCTAATTTTTCACCATATTTCTCTAATTTGAAGGCATATGTAACCTAATTTGGCAACATCCTCTCAAATTCTCAACTGGTGTTTGTGAAAAAAGAACATTCATCTTGCAAATACTGATCCCAGGATTCAAATAACTCTAATAAGTTCTAGCTTACCATTACCTTACTCCCTCAGTTTTATTGAGATATAATTAACATGTAACACTGTAAGTTTAAAGTGTATAATGTGATGATTCCATACCCTTGTGTTGTAAAATGATTAACCTCAATAAGGTTAGCAAACACATCCATTGCTCACATGATTTGCTAACACAATGGATGTGTTAGCAAACACATCCATTGCTCACATGTGTCGGGGTTGTCAAAATTTTAAATATGGAAAAAATAAAATTAAAAAAAATAAACAAGTACTTTATCTTTTGTCAAAACATGAATTCATAATATACTATTTTTGAGTCCTAGATTTTTTCCAGTTTGAACTAATACTGGTACTGTTAACTCTAAACTTACCCTGAAAAACTGACTTATACTGAATAACTGATTAACGACACATCATGAAACTATTTGCATGAATGTGGAAATGTTATTTTGAAAAGCAGCTAGGAAATTAATGAAGATATTTAAACCAAAGAGTCCATTTACTGGATAATTCAGTCTCCTTAATTAGATGACTCATTATTATGTAGAGCACCTTTGAATTTTCTTAGTGGCTAGAAAAAAAAAAAACTCATGTTTATAACATCACTCTACTAAGAAGCTCAAAGATTAGTTCATTGCTGTTCATCAAGTTAATATGACAAGAGCAGTAACATTAAAATGAATGTCAGTTACATCCTGGGTTGGAAGCAAAGAGGTTTAATAAAATAGAAAATCATTCTTATCTACTTGCTTTAAAAATTGAGACTCCATTTTTCATAATTTTTTGTTTACTGCATGCCAGTTCTTGAGAACTATTATGAAAGTCATCATCTCAGAAGACTACAGTTCCATTCAGTCATTCAGTCTTGTCCAATTCTTTGTGATCCCACGGACTTCAGCACACCAGTCCTCCTTGTCCACCACCAACATCCAGCGTTTACTCAAACTCATCTCCATTGAGTCGGTGATGCCATCCAGCCATCGCATCATCCTCTGTCGTCCCCTTCTCCTGGCTTCAATCTTTCCCAGCATCAGGGTCTTTTCCAGTGAGTCAGTTCTTTGCATCAGGTGGCCAAAGTATTGGAGTTTCAACTTCAACACCAGTCCTTCCAATGAACATTCAGGACTGATTTCCTTTAGGATGGACTGGTTGGATCTCCTTGCAGTCCAAGGGACTCTCAGGAGTCTTCTCCAACACCACAGTTCAAAAGCATCAATTCTTCACCACTCAGCTTTCTTTATAGCCCAACTCTCCCATCCATACATAACTACTGGAAAAACCATAGCCTTGACTAGACAGACCTTTGTTGGCAAAGTAATGTCTCTGCTTTTTAATATGCTGTCTAGGTTTGTCATAACTTTTCTTCCAAGGAGTAAGTGTCTTTTAATTTCATGACTGCAGTCACCATCTGCAGTGATTTTGGAGCCCAGAAAAATAAAATCTACCACTATTTCTACTGTTTCCCCATCCATTTGCCATAAAGTGATGGGACCAGATGCCATGATCTTAGTCTTCTGAATGTTGAGGTTTAGGCCAACATCTTCACTCTCCTCTTTCACTTTCATCAAGAAGCTCTTTAGTTCTTCTTCACTTTCTGCCATAAGGGTGGTGTCATCTGCATATCTGAGGTTATTGATATTTCTCCCAGCAATCTTGATTCAAGCTTGTGCTTCATCTAGCTATAAAACTTCAGAAGACTACAGTTTTATAAAAATTGAAACTGGTAGGCAAATAAATAAATATAAAATTATAATCAAATACAATAATGATATACCTGTATGGAATACTTTAGAGTGTCAGAGAAATTTTTCTGTTGAGTGCCAGATAGTAAGTGTTTAGGCTTTGACAGTCATGTGGTTTCTGTTACAACTATTCAGCTCTGTTTTAAAGCATAAAACACCCATAGACAGTATGTTGGCTTCCCAGGTGGTAGTACTGGTGGAAAAAAAAAAAAAAGCAGTCTGCCAGTGCAGGAGACTTAAGAGACATGGGTTCAATTCCTGGGTCAAGAAGACCCCCTGGAGGAGGGCATGGCAACCTACTCCAGTGGTCTTGCCTAGAGAATCCCATAGACAGAGGAACTGGGCCGGCTACAGTCCATGGGTTCACAAAGAGCTGGACATGACAAGCAACTCAGCACTCACACGATAATTATGTAAATGAATGATCATGGTTGTGACTTAGTAGAATTTAATTTATAGACAAACTGTAATTTGAAATATTATATAATTTGTCACATCACAAAATATTTAAAATTTTTCAAAATTATTTAAAACTCTGAAAGCATTATTACCATGCATGTAATATAAACACCATTATCGAGTATTGCTAATACCTCCATTAAGGAAACAAAATTATGATATCAGTAAAACCTTTCCACAGAAAATAGTTTAAAATATCATTTATGACTAAGAGAGTTAAAGGACAAGTCTTCCTAGCAAGATAGAGTAGACTTTACAGGGTATGTTTGTGAGAAATAGTACATAATCTAGAAGAGTTGAAAGTAATTTTGTGTATGTGGAGGTGGCACATGTCAAAAGATAAGAATAGAGAACTGTTTTGTCTAAATTAAAGTGTTTATAATTTATTCTAATGGAAGTGACAAGACTTTATTGGGATTTAAAATAGGAAATAAAAGAATCAGATTTATTTTTTTCTCTCACCTCAGATGCATATTTGAGAATATACTATAGAGAGACAACACAGTAAATATAAGGTGATCTAAATTACAGTAATAATATGGGTTCATTTATGCATGTTATTTTTTCATGCTACTGAGTGGAAAATTAAATGTATTGCCACAGTGGCTTAGATATTAAATCCTTATTATCAAGTAATAAAATTCTTATTCAATAATGTATCAGTGAAAACATTCAACGTTCTCTATTGATTCCTGTCAAGAACTGAGCAACTCAGTGTTGAAGTGGTCAGTTAAAACAGCAAGCTAAAATGGTAGTAATAGTTAAGTTTTTGATTGCTTATTGAGATAGTACAAGAGGCTCAGCAGGCAAAATCGCTGATTCCCAAAGTTCAACTTTTCCTCTTGGAGCAGCTCTAGCCTAGGGTCATGTGGATTAACATACCTGTGGGATCTTCTCACCACCAAGGAGTGATAAATGAAAGGCTCCTTGTATTTTTTGACCTGGGAATTTGGTGGAAGAAGAGAAAGGACTAGAAGTGGAAATGTACTGAGTACCAAGTTAGAGTACAGAAAAATTTCCTCAGGTTTTTCCTTTTCTCTCTGCCCCCTCACCAATCCCAATAAGAAAGTCTGATGAAAGACACTTGGACGTAGATATCTGATAAGGGTCTCCATAAGGAGGCCTCCAACTGAGGTGCCTGAGCCAGGAATGGCTGACATGTGCAAAAGGAACGCTGGTGGTGATGAGGGGGTGAGTCCTGAATCCTGGATTACAGTGCCTTCCAGAGACTGCAGCGCATCAAGTCTAGTGACAGGAGAGCAGCTTTCTTCTGTGAGCTGCTAGATAAAGCCTCTATAATTGCTTATGATCAGGTTTGAAAAATAACACAGAGGATAACTGATCTAGAGCTGGACTCTCCAGTTATCTCCTAGAATTTCTGTCATGTGCTAAAAGTTGATGAAGGATTAGAACAGCTCTATTTCGACAAGGCAAGAGTCAGATCATGAGAAATGAATTCTTGTTATGGAAACCTGGATAATTTAGTACAATATAGAGAAATATGGGATGAGTGATGTGGAAAGAATTGTATAAATACCATTGAAAATTCCATGATGAGTAATAAAATCAAGTATTTAAAAGATTCCTCCCTTTTCTTCCTTCCTGTAATGTCATGTATGCATTTATGTAGCATACTTTTCTCTCTAATTTTTCCCTCTAATTTTGTTTGGCTCTTTTATTTTTACTTCTCTATTGAAGTATAGCTGAATTATAATATGGTGTTAGTTTCAGGTAAACAGCAAAATGATTCAGTTTTATATGTGTGTGTGTATATATATATGTTATACACATAATTCATTTCCATTATAGTTTATTGACTATATAAGCTATTAACCATAGTTTTCTGTGCTATACAGTAAAACCTTGTTGTTTCTTTTATATAGAGTAGTGTGCATCTGTTATTCCCATACTCTCAATTCACCCCTCTCCTAATTCCCCTTTGGTAGCCATAATTTCTTCTATATGGGTCCATTTTAATTTTGTAAACAACTTCATTTGTACTAATTTTAGATTCCACATAAGTGATACCATATAATATTAGTATTTGTCTTTCTATTACTTATATCACTTAGTTTGATAATTTCTGAGACCATCCATGTTACTGCAAATGCTATTACTTTATTCCTTATTATATCTGAGTAATAGTCCATTGTACCTGTGTGTGTATATACACCCACACACATTCACCACGTCTTCTTTATTTATTCATCTGTCAATGGGCATTTAGATTGCTTTGATGTCTTGGCTATTGTAAATAACGCTGCTATGAACATTGGGGTGTATGTATCTTTTCAAATTAGAGCTTTTATCTTTTCAGGGTGTATGCCCAGGAACAGGATGGCTGGATCATATGGTTACTCTGTTTTGTAGTTTTTAATGCAACTTCAGACGGTTTTCCATGGTGACTGCACCAACTTACATATCCATTAACACTGCAGGAGGATTCTTTTTTCCCACACCCTCTAGCATTTTTGATGGTAGACTTTTTGATGATGATGAAGTTGACCAGTGTGAGGAGGTACTTCATTATAGTTTTGGTTTGCATTTCTCTACTGATTAGTGATGGAGAAGGAAATAGCAACCCACCCCAGTGTTCTTGCCTGGAGAATCCCAGGGATGGGGGAGCCTGGTGGGCTGCTGTCTATGGGGTTGCATGGAGTCAGACACGACTGAAGCGACCTAGCAGCAATAATTAGTGATTCAAGCATGTTTTCTTGTGCCTTTTGGTCATCTGTGTTTCTTGTTTGGAGAAATATCTTTTACATCTTCTGCCCATTTTTTGACTTTTTAAAAAATTTATTTTATTTATTGAATTCTATGCTGTTTGTATATTTTCTAAATTAATCTCTTGTTGGTCTTATTGTTTGCAAATATTTTCTCTCAGTCCATAGGTTGTCTGTTTTGTTTGTTTTCCTTTGCTATGCATAAGCTTTTAAGTTTGATTATATCTCATTTGTTTATTTTTGCTTTTATTTCTGTTGCCTTGGGAGACTGGCCTAAGAAAGCATTGGTACAATTGATGTCAGAAAATATTTCATCTGTGTTCTCTTCTAGGAGTTTTAAATCTTTAAACCATTTTGAGTTTAGTGTTGTGTATGGTATGAGGGAGTATTCTAACTTCACTGATTTATATATGGTTGTTCAGCTTTCCCAACACCACTGGCTGAAGAGACTATTTTTTCTCCATTGTATGTTCTTGCCCCCTTTGTTGAAGATTAATTGACTGTAGGTCTGTGGGTTTGTTTCTGGGCTTTCTATACTGTCCTATTGATATATATGTCTGCAGAGTTCCAAAGAATACCACGAAGAGATAAAAAAGCTTTCATCAATGATCAATGCAAAGAAATGGAAAACAATTGAATTGGAAAGACTAAAAATCTCTTCAAGGAAATTAGAGATTCAAAGGGAATATTTCATGCAAAAATGGGGCACAATTAAGGGCAGAAATGGTATGGACCTAACAGAAACAGAAGATACTAAGAAGAAGTGGCAAGGATACACAGAAGAACTGTACAAAAAAGAGCTTCATAACCTGGATAACCACAATGGTGTGATCCCTCACCTAGAGCCAGACATCCTGGAATGTGAAGTCAAGTGGGCCTTAGGAAGCATCACTAACAAGAAACCTAGTGTAATTCCAGTTGAGCTATTTCAAATCCTAAAAGATGATGCTGTGAAAGTGCTTCAGTCAAAATCCCAGAAAATATTGAAAACTGAGCAGTGCCACAGGACTGGAAAAGGTCAGTTTTCAGTCCAATCCCAAAGAAAGGCAGTGCCAAAGAATGCTCAAACTACTGCACAATTGCACTCATCTCACACACTAGCAAAGTAATGCTCAAAATTCTCCAAACCAGTCTTCAATAGTATATGAACCGTGAACTTCCAGATTTTCAAACTGTATTTAGAAAAGGCAGAGGAACAAGAGATCAAATTGCCAACATCTGTTGGGTCACAGAAAAAGCTACAGAGTTCCAGAAAAACACCTATCTCTGCTTTATTGATTATGCCAAAACCTTTGACTGTGTGGATCACCACAAACTATGGAAAATTCTTAAAAAGATGGGAATATCAGACCACCTTACCTGCCTCCTGAGAACTCTGTATGCAGGTCAAGAAGCAGCAGTTAGAACTGGACATGGAACAACAGGCTGCTTCCAAATCAGGAAAGGATTACATAAAGGCTGTATATTGTCACTCTGCTTGTTTAACTTAGATGCAGAGAATATCATGTGAAAAGTAGGGCTTGATGAAAAACAAGCTGGAATCAAGATTGATTGGAGAAATATCAATAACCTCAGGTATAGAGATGGCACCACCCCTATGGAAGAAAGTGAAGAAGAACTAAAGAGCCTCTTGATGACTGTGAAAGAGGAGAGTGAAAAAGTTGGCTTAAAACTCAGCATTCAGAAAACTGAGATCCTGGCATCTGGTCTTATCACTTCATGGCAAATAGATGGGGAAATAATGGAAACAATAACAGATTTTATTCTTTTGGATCCAAAATCACTGCAGATGGTGACTATAGCCATGAAATTAAAAGACACTTGCTCCTTGGCAGAAAAGCTATGACCAACCTAGATAGAATATTAAAAAGCAGAGACATCACTTTGCCAACAAAAGTCCATTTAGTCAAAGCTATGATTTTTCCAGTGGTCATGTATGGATGAGAGAGTTGGACTATAAAGAAAGCTGAGCACTGAAAAATTGGTGTTTTTGAACTGTGGTGTTGGACAAGACTCTTGAAGTCCCTTGGTCTGCAAGGAGATCCAACCAGTATATCCTAAAGGAAATCAGTCCTGAATATTCATTGGAAGAACTGATTCTGAAGCTGAAATTCCAACTCTGGCCACCTGATGTGAAAAACTGACTTATTTGAAAAAACCCTGATTCTGGGAAAGATTGAAGATGGGAGGAGAAGGGGATGACAAAGGATGAGATGGATGGCATCACCAATTCAATGGACATGAGTAGTGTAAACTCCAGTAGTTGGTGATGGACAGGGAAGCCTAGCATGCTGCAGTCCATGGAGTTGCAAAGAGTTGGACATGACTGAGCAACTGAACTAAACTGTTCTGTCTGTTTTTGTGCTTATCTCTTTCTTTCTTTTTTTTTTCTTTTTTATTACTATAGCTTTGTATAAATACCAAGGAAAGTTCTGTGATCTGACATAAAATCAGTGAAAGTCATTCAGTCATGTCCAACTCTTTGTGACTCCATGGATTATACAGTCTATGGAATTCTCCAGGCCAGAATACTGGAGTGAGTGGCCTTCCCCTTCTCCAGGGGATCCTCCCAACCCAGGGATCAAACCCAGGTCTCCTGCATTGCAGGTGGATTCTTTAGCAGCTAAAGCACCATGGAAGTCCATGAATATTGGAGTGGGTAGTCTATCCCTTCTCTGGCGGGTCTTCCTGACCCAGGAATCAAACCAGGGTCTCCTGCATTGCAAGTGGATTCTTTACCAACTGAACTAAATATGTAATAAATTCCCGATTTTTCTTCTTTACTGCCATGTTGTATATTCCTTTATTTAACATATTATTCCATGTAATTGTTCCTTATCATTTTTAGTGTATGTTGGTTTGAATAACTTTATCATTTATCTGATTTCAACAAATTAAGACATATTTGGGAATGGACTGAAAGAAGAGTGACCTCTACAGAACCTATTTTGTGGAAGGCCAACTCATTTTAATCTTTTGAAGATTAAAATGTAGTTGAATTACATTAGCAAGGATCATAACATGTTACTCTTTTGAAGTTAAATTTGGAAAAGGCAGATATATGAATATTGACTAGTCTGGAGGGAACTGTTCAGATATTTCAGATTGGCTTATTCAGATACATTCCAAATCTCTTGTACTTTGTCTAAGTACCTATTCAATTTGGCAAAGCTAAGAATTGATGCTTTTGAACTGTGGTGCTTGAGAAGACTCTTGAGAGTCCCTTGGACTGCAAGGAGATCCAACCAGTCCATCCTAAAGGAGATCAGTCCTGGGTGTTCATTGGAAGGACTGATGCTGAAGGTGAAACTCCAATACTTTGGCCACCTGATGAGAAGAGCTAACTCATTTGAAAAGACCCTGATGCTGGGAGTGATTGAGGGCAGGAGGAGAAGGGGACAACAGAGGATGAGATGGCTGGATGGCATCACCGACTCAATGGACATGAGTTTGAGTGAACTCTGGGAGTTGGTAATGGACACGGAGGCCTGGTGTGCTGTGATTCATGGGGTCGCAAAGAGTCGAACACGACTGAGCAACTGAACTGAACTGAAGAATATGTTCTCATTGTGCTCACTTACAGCTCAGGTTTTCATGTGACCTACTTTCTATAAGATGGAAAGACGACTTTCTACTCCTTTTTGTCTGACAAGGTATCAAGTCCGTTTACTTTTCTCTTTTCTATGGTATCAGTAAAAGGTGGCCAGTTTCTAGTCTCCAGCTTTGTGGCTGATGCCATTCAGTGTTTTTCAGACATGGTTCATGGCAGAGATGCTATGATCATTGAGCCAGGAGCTGAAGCAGAGATTTCTTGATGCTCAGAGAAAAAAACAAAACAAGCAACTAATGCAAGTTTAGGGTGAGTTTGTAGGTATCTGGACTGAGCTGACTTGCACTGACTGGGTGATCCCTCACTGACCATAGCAGCTTAATTTATATGTATCCTCTCTATTTAAGTAGCAATTAGACCATATCAGAAGCAGATAAATCCCATAGATAAGACTCTTGAAAGTCAGAAGCTACAGAGATACAAGGCATATGTTTAGTAGTTGAATATAATACCATTTTAGTAGTTGGATTTAATGCATTTCTTAAGGAAAATAAAATCTTCTCTAGGGGATGCAATTGTGATTTTCAATATAGAGGCAAAATTACAGTCCAGATCCATCAGGGAGATGGCAGACAGTGTCTCATACATTTCCTTCTATATAAATCAGTAATGTATAGAGCAGAGGTGATACATCAACTAAAAATACATACATTGAAAATAGCAAATGGACACCAAAGTCTAAAGAGAAGTGGGAGACTGCAAAAGGAAAGGGAAAAAGAAATGACCTGGTATAAGAATGGACTGTGTTGTATTCCTCTAAGAGACATGAATGGAGGCTCCCAGAGTATGTCTAAGACCAACAGTAAAGAGAGAAATAGGAAATTATTGTTTATATCATTAAATTGAGATCCTATCATTTAAAACTTCCAGCTTGAGCATCAAAGTTGGGAAACAAAGACATTTGCATCAGAAATTTGTACCTAACTTCTATGAAATGTGAAAGAAAAAGAAACATTGCCTTTTACTGCCGGTTTCATGGAAGCCTTTTTTAATGGACAATGTAGCATAAGTAACATGAAGTTTCATATTATTTTCTATGAAAACACATGTTTAACTTACAGAAGTTTATTAACATTTGAACTAACATTTTGCTTAGAATTTACATTAATGTGATGACATTTGAAACTGTGGAATAAATAACAAAATTAGCATGACATTAGAGTCAGTTGTTGTGAAGGCAGTGTTCTGAAACTCCAGCATCCCAATCATGGCAAAGGGAGCACCCTCTTGTCTCTGCCACTGTTCTGATGAGTTCTAGAAATTCTTTAGAAGTTCTGCTCAGAAATTGTTTAAACCAATCCTTCAAATAAAGGGGTAGAACCTAATTACATATGTCAGGTTTTTATTGGCTTACATTACCTATAGAGTTATTACTACAATCTATAACTGAAAATCCGCTGCTTCATTAAGCACATCGATGAAATAAGTTGAATTCTTTAAATGAATTGTTCTCTCCTAATGATAAGTTCAGTTCTTAAACCTTAAACACAAAAATACAGAAGTGAAAATATAATGCAATTAGAAAGCAGAAGCAGCTCTATAAACATTTTGACTTTATTGAGTGAAAGTGCAAATGGAATATAGTTCATTTGTTGAGTCAAATATTTATAATGCATAATTAGTTGAAGAATCAATGCTATTTGAATTACTCAATTTTAGACTTACTAAAGAGTAATTGAATTGCATAATCATTAAATAAAGAACAAAATGTAATTAATGTTATCTTTACATTATAATAAAGCACATCTGAATTTACACAATAATGAAAATATTCTATAAATGGGTTTTGGCAGTGAATACAAAACTATATATATATTTGTAAAACTCATCAAAATGTCTATAGAAAAATCAATAAATTTTGCATAGGCCAATTTAGCTTCAATAAATAGCATTAAAATACAATCCAATTATTTGTGCTAATACACATTAATAACAAATCCATGACATTTGACCATTACTACATAATTTACAATTTAGTTAGAATAAACAATAGAAGTATTATTTAATATTTTATCAGAGTCAATAAAATCCTGTTTATCTCCTTTCAATTTGTCATTCACTTCAAGATGCTGTGAATAAAAAACTACTACGATGCTATTGTTTAGACCATTATATCATTAGGTTTTAATTTTCTTTATCTTTTGAAAAAATGATTTTAATTAGATTATTGAGGGTAGTATTTGCAGAATATTGTTATTCTGCAATATATGAGCATTATGATTGAACCCAGTTCTCAAATATAACACCTGAAGTATTGTAATTATAAACAAAAAAAAAACCAGTTACCATGGCTTCCAGATTTAGCATGTTTCAGTATAAAATACGTAATGGACTCCTGGTCTAAGCAGTATGCCAGAATCATTTTTTCTTATTCCTTCTTGCTATGCATAACTATAAATTCTGGAAGTGACACAAGATACAAGGGAAAACTCTGTATTTCCTTTGTGTATTCCATCACAAATGGAAGGTGGTAAAATGATAGTGAACTACTCTGAGACACAGGAATCAGAAGAATAACACATCAGCAAGGTATCTTGTGTGACCCTGCCCAGTGGAAGAAGGCTCCCAGACCTGTGGTTTTCTAACCCCCAACCTAGTAAAAGAAGGCAGCCCAATAGACTCCTTCCTCCCTCGGGTCAATTAGGAGCCACTTTTCAAGATGCCCAGGCTTCCCTGATGGCTCAAACGGTAAAGAGTCAGCCTGCAATGCAAGAGCTGCTGCTGGTAAGTCACTTCAGTCATATCCGACTCTGTGTGACCCCATGGACTGCAGCCTACCAGGCTCCTCCATCCATGGGATTTTCCAGGCAAGAGTACTGGAGTGGGTTCCCATTGCCTTCTCAGGCAATGCAAGAGATCTGGGTTCAGACCCTGGGTCAGGAAGACCTCCTGGAAAAAAGGAATGACTACTCACTCCAGTATTCTTGCCTGGAAAATTCCATGACACAGGAGCCTGGCAGGCTACAGTCCATGGGTCCCAAAGAGTCAGACACTACTGAATGACTAACACTAGGAGCAAGTAGTCACTTGCTTTCTTTATCTAGGTATATCAAGATGCCCACTGATAATAGCAGCTAGGAAAGTGCTCTTCTCTGCTGTGCCCCAGTCTGTTTTCTCTATTCAGAAACAGAGAAGCAAGATTTACTCCACAGAGTTAACCAGTGATGCAAATACAACTGTTACCTGTACTTTGCAAATATGAAAACTGAGGTAAAGAGAGGTTAATGAATTTCCAGCGTCTTAACAGCAAGGAATTGATGAAGCCTGGATTCA
Source organism: Aepyceros melampus (assembly GCA_006408695.1). NCBI lineage: Eukaryota > Metazoa > Chordata > Mammalia > Artiodactyla > Bovidae > Aepyceros > Aepyceros melampus. The sequence goes on along the minus strand of SJXQ01001681.1, from coordinate 58,357 downwards.
TAGCCAGTTAATCTGAATCCAGAAATGACGTTGTTCCCTATGATGGGAAAATGCCTGATTGGAGAGTAGTGTCACTTAAGGCAAAGGAAGAACGTCTTCAGAAATGAACGGAAAGAAGATACTTCAGTCATTTCAACAGTGACAATCAGAAAGGGGAATGAAATGTTACCTTTGGAATCAGTAATAATGGTGCCATTGATGACCTAAGACAGGATAATCTATGGGATGCCAGTTATTAGCTTAAGATAGGGGAAGTTGGAATGAAGAAAGTAGTGTATGTGTATCGGGGCTTGGGGGCATGCAAGTGTGTGTTCATATATATCTGTGTGTGTTGTAAGAGTACAGACTTGGGTAAACTTTAAATGATGATAGAGGAAATAATTCTAAAAGGGAGAGTTAAAGGACATATCAGTGAGAGGCATAACTGATGTACTTAGGCCTCTGAGGAGTTTGGAGAAGATAATGATTCTGGCATTGTTAGTAGGATTAGGTGTGCATGTGTGTATTTCAGTCTCAGTTGTGTCTGACTCTTTGTGACCCTAAAAACTGTATTCCTCCAGGCTCCTCTGTCCACGGGGTTTCCCATGCAAGACTACTGGAATGGGTTGCCATTTTCTTCTCCAGGGGATCGTCCCGATCCAGGGATTGAACTCAAGTCTTCCTCATTGGCAGGCAGATTCTTTACTACTGAGCCACCAGGGAAGCCATACATACTGCATACTTCCAAGGAAGTTGCCCAACTTATAGAAAATTAATTCAGAGTTTGGATGTGAAGAGAATCAGAAGCTTGTTACTGAATTTAGTTCAGTTCAGTTCAGTCACTCACTGGTGTCCGAGTCTTTGCAACCCCATGAATCGCAACATGCCAGGCCTCCCTGTCCATCACCAACTCCCTGAGTTCACTCAAACCCATGTCCATTGAGTCGTGATGCCATCCATCCATCTCATCCTCTGTCGTCCCCCTCTCCTCCTGCCCCCAATTCCTCTCAGCATCTTTTCCAATGAGTCAAATCTTTGCATGAGGTGGCCAAAGTATTGGAGTTTCAGCTTCAGCATCAGTCCTTCCAGTGAACACCCAGGACTGATCTTTAGGATGGACTGGTTGGATCTCCTTGCAGTCCAAGGGACTCTCAAGAGTCTTCTCCAACACCACAGTTCAAAAGCATCAATTCTTCGGCACTCAGCTTTCTTCACAGTCCACCTCTCACATCCATGCATGACCACTGGAAAATCCATAGCCTTGACTAGACTGACCTTTGTTGGCAAAGTATGTCTCTGCTTTTTAATATGCTGTCTAGGTTGGTCATAATTTTCCTTCCAAAGAGTAAGTGTCTTTTAATTTCATAGCTGCAATCACCAACTGCAGTGATTTTGGAGCCCCTCAGAAATAGTCTGACACTGTTTCCACTGTTTCCCCATCTATTTCCCATGAAGTGATGGATAAACAACCTTAAATAAGTAATAAAACTGTGATTAAATAAGTAAAATTTATAAGATTTTAATTGATTTTTTAAATATAACAGTTCTGAGTTGTATATCATAGTCTTTTAATCAGTAATCAATTTTTATGATATCTCAATTAGTTTTACTTTTGTATTATAACCTGGTGACTTTAATTGAACTTTTCTAAAAGAGTGGTTTGTACAATACTCCATGGTATTTACTCTGCTGCTAATGGAATATAATACTCAAGGCCAGAAAATTGATGTGGCATTGAAAACTCCAGCTAGATTCTTAGAAGGAATTTAATATTTACTCATATCTCAAAATGTATATTAACTTGAGCAAGTACCTAATAGGTTATTCAACAACAGATAAGCTGATTGAGTTATTGAAATAAATCTATCACTCTAGGAGTTTGAAAGTATTTTAACAACAAACTGCCCAGACTTTTTATTTCTAATATAAGTATATTGGTATCCAGTACCCTCACAGTTTATAACAAAGCTAATGAAATAATAGAAATAAGGTTGCCATAATATATATATTGTGACAGTCAAATGAAATTCCTATATTCATACTGACTCTTGAAACAGACTATTGTAGCAACTCTCTATTCATATTCATTTATTTGTAATCATGTCCCAAAGCATGGTAGCTGAAAATGATCATGTATACAGTTGACTTTAAGAATGTTAGAATTATGAAATATTGATTAATTTTAAAAGGGCCACTATGGCCCTATTTTAGACATATTGTTCACATGTATACATTTGGAAATATCATTGATACTGTACAGTTCAAGGCACCATCTGTTCTATAAACTCATAGACTTTCATCTTACAAACCAACCCAATTGCTTTAAATTGGTACCAAAAATCAGTTTAAATTGTTTTTAATATTTTGCCTGTAAGAAATATTAAATACAGGAAACATAAAGGTAATATTAAAGAACAGATATAAATTCTCACAGCTTTTTAGTTGTCTGCTAGTGTAAGTGACATTATACAGATAACATGTCACAGAGCAGCAAACATATTCGTATATGTAATGAGGGGTGACAGAGGATGAGACAATGGGGTGGTATCATTGACACAATAGACATGAATTTGAGTAAACTCTGAGAGAGAATGCAGAACACTGAAGCCTGGCATGCTGCAGTTTATGGGGTCTCTAAGAGTTAGGCACGGCTTAGGGACTGAACAACCACAGTGAAAGTACATTATTGATTTTCAGTGTTTATCTTCATTTGACAGGAATGTATATTTAAAAAAAAAAACCATAAACAAAGAAAAAAGAAACATTGGGTCTTATTTGCAATTTTCATTTCTATCCTCAACTAAATTGTCAGAATTATTCATGGTAGTTTCAAGTTATTTTTTGAAAAACTTTCCAAAAGCAGTAGCATGTTCTGATTGGATCACAAAATTCCATTCCTTTCAACTAGATTAGCCTCATTCCTCAAGAAGTTATATTATGAACTTTGTGAATCATTCAAACTTAGAAAAGATGTGTGATAGCAAGTCATTGTCTGCTGCTATATAGATAAATAAAGAATGTGTAAATAATTGAAGAGTTTGGGACAGCTGGGTATCTGTAGCAATTGAAGCAGAGGAAATCACACTGTGAAGCTTTGAACTAAATCATCTTGTTCACATTAACTGATGGGGTAATTGAGAGAATAAAAAAAGGACAATACATATATTATAGGAAATGCTTGTCTCTGACGCATGATTCACTAAGTAGGAATTTATTATTAATATTTATCTTATTTATGTGGATTGTTTTTAAGTTCCTATGGAATGAGGTTCATGACATTGTACAGGAGACAGGGATCAAGACCATCCCCATGGCAAAGAAATGCAAAAAAGCAAAATGGCTGTCTGAGGAGGCCTTACAAATAGCTGTGAAAAGAAGAGAGGTGAAAAGCAAAGGAGAAAAGGAAAGATATAAGCATCTGAATGCAGAGTTCCAAAGAACAGCAAGAAGAGATAAGAAAGCCTTCTTCAGCGATCAATGCAAAGAAATAGAGGAAAAGAACAGAGGAGGAAAGACTAGAGATCTCTTCAAGAAAATTAGAGATACCAACGGAACATTTCATGCAAAGATGGGCTCGATAAAGGACAGAAATGGTCTGGACCTAACAGAAGCAGAAGATATTAGGAAGAGGTGGCAAGAATACACGGAAGAACTGTACAAAAAAGATCTTCATGACCCAGATAATCATGATGATGTGATGACTAATCTAGAGCCAGACATCTTGGAATGTGAAGTCAAGTGGGCCTTAGAAAGCATCACTACGAACAAAGCTAGTGGAGGTGATGGAATTCCAGTTGAGCTGTTTCAAATCCTGAAAGATGATGCTGTGAAAGT
>SJXQ01001681.1:39080-53833 GCA_006408695.1 Aepyceros melampus | reverse complement strand
AAAAGTTGGCTTGAAGCTCAACATTCAGAAAACGAAGATCATGGCATCTGGCCCCATCACTTCATGGGAAATAGATGGGGAAACAGTAGAAACAGTGTCAGACTTTGTTTTTTTGGGCTCCAAAATCACTGCAGATGGTGACTGCAGCCATGAAATTAAAAGGCGCTTACTCCTTGGAAGAAAAGTTATGACCAACCTAGACAGTATATTCAAAAGCAGAGACATTACTTTGCCGACTAAGTTCTGTCTAGTCAAGGCTATGGTTTTTCCTGTGGTCATGTATGGATGTGAGAGTTGGACTGTGAAGAAGGCTGAGCGCCAAAGAATTGATGCTTTTGAACTGTGGTGTTGGAGAAGACTCTTGAGAGTCCCTTGGACTGCAAGGAGATCCAACCAGCCCATTCTGAAGGAGATCAACCATGGGATTTCTTTGGAAGGAATGATGCTAAAACTGAAGCTCCATTACTTTGGCCACCTTATGTGAAGAGTTGATTCATTGGAAAAGACCCAGATGCTGGGTGGGATTGGGGGCAGGAGGAGAAGGGGACGACCGAGGATGAGATGGCTGGATGGCATCACGGACTCAATGGACGTGAGTCTGAGTGAACTCCGGGAGTTGGTGATGGACAGGGAGGCCTGGCGTAGTGCGATTCATGGGGTCGCAAAGAGTCGGACACGACTGAGAGACTGAACTGAACATAAGTCTACCACACACAATTTAGAAAAATTCACTGTATGGCTGGAGAGGAAATAGCACTGTCATACACATCAGTTTGGGCTTCCCTGGTAGCTCATCTGGTAAAGAATCTGCCTGCAATGCAGGAGACCCAAGTTTGATTCCTGGGTCGGGAAGATCCCCTGGAGAAGCAATAGGCTACCCATTACAATATTCTTGGGCTTCCCTGGTGGCTCAGCTGGTAAAGAATCCGCCTGCAATGCAGGAGACCTAAGTTCAGTCCCTGGGTCGGGAACATCCCCTGGAGAAGAGAATGGCTATCCACTTCAATATTCTGGCCTGGAGAATTTCCATGAACTATCCATGGAGTCACAAAGAGTCAAACATGTCTGAGTGACTTTCACTTCACATTTGCACATCATTTTAAAAGCCTTTGACTGTTGTTAAGTATTAAGTTTTCTGATACTCTTTCTTTGTACATCTTTTCTCCACAGAATGAGGAAATAGGAATAGAAATTTAAATCATTTGTCCTTCAGTCATATAATAATATTGTGATTCTCATTCTGCAATAGACTTAATAGGGTATCACTGAGGGAGAATGCTTCTGATTAGTCATATTCCATTATTTCAGACATTCATTTTCTTTCACCTCACAAAAATCAAATCATAAATGCATTTTTAATGTACCTGTAAAAATTGAATTATTTATCCAATGCTTTGTATCATTCTGATAAATTAGATCATCAAGAAATAATTTTTATTTCCAAGGCAGGAAGTCATATGAAGAACAATTCTAGGACTCAAAAGTCTGAGTACACCTATGTATGTATAAGTTAAGGTGTCTCACTCAGTGATGTCTGACTCTTTGTGACCCCGTGGACTGTAGCCTACCAGGCTCCTCCATCCATGGGATTTTCCAGGCAAGAGTATGGAGTAGGGTGCCATTTCCTTCTCCAGGGGATCTTCCCAACCCAGGGATCAAACCCGGGTCTCCTGCATTTGCAAGCAGATGCTTTAACCTCTGAGCCACCAGGGAAGTTAGGTAGCATGAAAATATGTTTATAAGCTTTTAAGTTGTTTATATTTGTTGTGTCCATATTTGTGTTTGAGTCTCATTCTCATATATATATATTTATATTATATTTTCTTGTATATATTCATGTACATATTATATATTATATATGTATTCTTTACTTAAACATATACATGAATATATAGATGTATTATATTCCTCAAAAGAATCACTCCAAGTATCAAAGATTCCTAAGAATTTTTATTAATAACTGATACTAAATTTTAAAGAATATATTGCATGCATGATTTATTAAGTACAATATAAAATATCATAGAAATTACTCTTTAAAATATATTTTATGATAAAAACCACATAAAATTAAATTGTAAATGATAATAGAGGCAATGGGCATATTGATGTTCATTATAAAATTACATCACCTACTTTGAGTGTCTGAAAATCTTTATAATGAAAAGTTTTGAAAGAAGTACAATAAAAATAAGGGTATAGTATGGTGCATTTTTACAAAATATTGCACTATTATAACCAACTCCCAAATCAGGACATAAAACATCACCAGAATCAAATAAAAGACCCCTCTATTCGCTTTAAGTAACTGATTTCCTCAGTCTCAACTTCTTATGACAAAACTAGTTTTTTCAGTTTGAATTTTATGTAGATAGACTTGCATATATTTTACTCTTTGAAGTTTATCTCAATATTTTGTCTGTTAGAACCATACCTATTACATTCTCCTGTTAGTGAATTTTTTTCTCTCTAGTTCTTAGCTGTTATTCACAGTGTCGTTATATTATTTTACTACTTTGTGTACCTGTGTGTGTACGTGCCCTGTGAATATGTGCCTGCATTTCTGTTGAATACTGTAGCAGACCTAAGACATACCAGCCCAGGTCCAGGAATGATGGCTGCTAGTTGCAAGGTCTTTGGTAGCAAACAGCTCCTGGTTGTTACCTCCTTTATGGTCTGCCCGAGATACAGAGAGCTATTTTGCCTGTGGTCATGCCCTTCCAGGGAAACATACATCTGAATACATACAGAGTAAATTGAGGAAATGGAAGCCGGGGTCATTTCAACTGTTGAGACAATTTTTAAGGCAACTTCTCCTTCCAGAGCATTCCACAGGACTGGTTCAGGTTTTGCTGAAACTTGCTTTGCCGCTTGACTTTTGACTCTGTTCTAGTCTGCTTCCTTCCACTTTCTCTGTAAGTACCCATTCTCATAAACTTCATGCACTCCCAAATTTCATTTCCACCCTGAACTGCATCTCCCTGTTGGCTCCACAAGGCCAAAACCCTAGCATGTGTAAACCTGCAAATAGAATCACTGTATCAGAGCTCTGCATACTTTTGCCTTTAAGTGAAAGTATTGCCAGTTAATATTCCAAAGTGTGTGCACCAGGGTCACCACTACCACAGGAAATGAGATTTCAGATGATTTCATATCCTTGTCTATAGTTCCTATATTCCTTTCTTCATTTCATTAATAGCCATTCTGTTGGGAGTGCCATGGTATTGTGGTTTCAGTGTACATTTATTTAGTAATAATATTGAGCACTTTTCTTATTCTTTTTCCTAAGCTGGGCATCCACTTATATGATGTCTTCATATATTTTGCTGATTTATCTATTTGTATTGACTATCTTTCTTTTATATTTAAAAAAAATTGGCATATGGAAGTTTTTTTTATGTATTTTGACTTTTAGTTCACTGTCAGAAATTTGTACTGCCTTGAGCTTTCCTTGCTCTATAAACTGTGCTCAATCTCAGGGTTGTTTTTCAATAACAAATATTCTTTTCAGTATCTCCAAATAAGTCCTTTAGTGCTTTTCTGTCTAAGAAATTCCTGTCTTTCAGGGTCATGACAATAGTCTCATATGTTTTCTTTTCAAAGTTTTATAATTTCACCTTTTATATGAAGATATGCAAGAATCTGAAGTGTGCTTTTGTGTACTGTGACAGATTATGTATTTTCAAGTGATGATTCAATTAATGAACTTATTTTATTAAAATGTCCATCCTACCCTCTCTGCATCCTACCCTCACAGTTATCAGTAATCAGGTGATCATACATATGTGATTGTCTCCTGGACTCTTTCATTGCTCTATTTCTGTAATAGAAATTGGAAAATGTCCAAATTCACACTAATACCACACTGTGTTAATTACTATAGCTTTATAATGGATCTTGATAACCTTTATTTTAAAATATATAGCTTTTCCTCTTTTTCATGTTGTCTTTTTTTGATTTTTCGTATTTCAAAATAAATGTTTAGAAACATGTTTGTCAGTTTATACATGTGCATTTACCTACCTCATCTCTAGATCAGATCAGGAAAAATTCATGTATTTCCAATATAGGTTCCAATAATCAGTGAATATGTTATAGCCTTCCTTTATTTACAATTTATTTACTCATCTCAACATTTAGTTAGAATTTACAAGATGAAGCTCTTATACATAATACATTTTTAAGATTTTTTTTTGTTTGTCATTAAAAATGACTTTTTGTTTTTTGTAGCTGCATTCCATTTGCAAGAATTTTTGAGGTTATTTTGCATCTCTGTTTATAACAGAATTGAAAGTGTGATTTCTTTTCTGTTTAATGTTCTTTCAGTATCTAGTTTATACTGGCCTAATTAAAAGGATCAGCATTTTCTGGCTTCTACTTAGAATAGGAAAAGCTAAAGATTGTTACTCTGACATTAAAAATAAGGGGGAAAAAGATAATCTAAGAAATCTTGAATGCATTAGAGAGCTGAGACTGGAAGGCAACCCAACTAGTCTGAAATCTACAAATAAACACAGATTTTCAAGGGGGAGATATGAACGGAAGTACTGGCTTACTTGGAGCTGAATAGCAGAAAAATATGGGAGTCTATAAAAGCAGATAAAAAGTTTAATGAATTGCTCAAAGCCAACTATTAGCTAAAGTGTATAAAATATCTGGGAGCCACAGATTCTTTAAAAAATGGGTTTTCATAGAGTTGTGGCTCTTCTTTTCAGACAGCAGTATAAAAGACAGCTTTTAGACAGAAGCTATTTAACTATATTAAGCAAAAGATAATTTCAGTATTGCTGCTGATGAACATCTGATATGGTATTACCATAGAGCTAAAGTTACTGCTTCCCAGGAAATAAACTAAGGGCTATGTGGGATGGATTTACATTGTTGTGTTGAACAGTGAAAAGGAGCTCTGAAGCCCAGAAGTTTTGAAGGTAGACTAGTTTAATGATTTTTAATCTACACTACATGGTTGAAATATTCAACTTGTCTATTCACCAGTTGCTTAGTGGTAAAACAGTATCACAAGCATTTATAATGCATCAGTTAAGAATGCCATTAAGAAAGAGAATGTGGGAATGAAATTAATATGGTACTATATTACACACAATCTAAGAAATATTTGTTGGTTTAATGTTTTAATGATTTCAGTGTTGGCATCTAGCCAATTCTTTCGACTTCACACTCATACTTTTACAATAACTCCTAGAATTCTAAGCATCACATCCTCACGCAACAGTATTCAAAGGCAGTACAATATTAGTTTCTGTACTATGTCCTACTTGAATTGTTTTCTCAGAAACACCTCTGGGTTTAACCTTAGTTGTTATTGACTAGAGATGTGATATAATTGTGTCAGTCCAATCATTGGCAAGGGAACAGAAATGCCATTCTTGCCCTATACTAATTAGCATCTACCATTTACTCAGAGCACAAATAAAACAGTGATTCTCTTAGTAAAGAAGTAGGAGAGTGATGGCTATTTTCTTAGTAGCCAAGCAAGAATATTACTTTAAATTACAAGTTATATGTTTAATTATCTCACAATATAGTATTACTCTGAGCAAAAAGTATTTTCTGAAACCTTTCAACCTTATTGCTAGTGTAGCATTGAAACAATCATATGCAATTAGCTGAATCAAGGCTAGTTAGTCTATTGGGAGAACTGTAGGTAGCAATTGTACATAAACACATGTGATATGGAGGTTAAAAAAAAAGAGAAACTCATTAATCTATGGAAGAAAGCTTCTCTTTCTATGAAAGTGAAAGTGTCTCAGTCATGCCCAACTCTTTATGACTCCATGGACTATACTGTCCATGGAATTCTCCAGGGCAGAATACTGGAGTGGGTAGCAATTCCCTTCTCCAGGGTATCTTTCCAACCCAGGGATCAAATCCAGGTCTCCCTCATTGCAGGTGGATTCTTTACCATCTCAGCCACTAGGGAAAAAACAAATAATGTGTAGGCTTTTAAAGATGTTTTTATCCTGTATCGAACATAGATACTGGTAATTCATTTCGTACATGATAGTATGCATGTTTCAGTGCCATTTTCCCAAATCATCCCACCCTCTCCCTCTCCCTCAGAGTCCAAAGGTTTGTTCTATACATCTTTGTCTCTTTTGCTGTCTCGCATACAGGGTTATCATTACCATGTTTTAAAATTCTATATATATGTGTTAGTATACTGTATTGGTGTTTTTCTTTCTGGCTTACTTCACTCTGTATAATCGGCTCCAGTTTCATCCATCTCATTAGTACTGATTCAAATGTATTCTTTTTAATGGCTGAGTAATACTCCATTGTGTATATGTACCACAGCTTTCTTATCCATTCATCTGCTGATGGACATCTAGTTTGCTTCCATGTCCTGGCTATTATAAACAGTGCTGCAATGAACATTGGGGTACATGTGTCTCTTTCAGTTCTGGTTTCCTCAGTGTGTATGCCCAGCAGGATGCTTGGGACTGATGCACGGGGATGATCCAGAGAGTTGATATGGGGTGGGAGGTTGGCGGGGGGGGGTTCAGGATTGGGAACTCATGTACACCTGAGACGGATTCATGTCAATGTATGGCAAAACCAATACAGTAATGTAAAGTAAAATAAAGTAAAAATAAAAATTGGGGTACATGTGTCTCTTCCAATTCTGGTTTCTTCGGGCTTTCTTATCTCTCCTTGTTATTCTTTGGAACTCTGCATTCAGATGGATATAGCTTTCCTTTGCTCCTTTGCCTTTAGCTTCTCTTATAGCTTTCCTTTGCTCCTTTGCCTTTAGCTTCTCTTCTTTTCTCAGGCTACCTGTAAGCCCTCATCAGTCAACCATTTTGCCTTTTTGCATTTCTTTTTCTTGGGGATGGTCTTGATCACTGCCTCCTATACAATGTCATGATCCTCCATCCATAGTTATTCAGGCACTCTGTCTATCACATCTAATCCCATGAATCTATTTGTCAGTTACACTGTATAATCATAAAGGATTTGATTTAGGTCATACCTGAATGGCCTAGTGGTTTTTCCTACTTTCTTCAGTTTGAATTTTGCAATAATGAGTTCATGATGTGAGCCACAGTTGGCTACCGATCTTGTTTTTGCTGACTCTATAGCTCTTCTCCATCTTTGGCTACAAAGAATATAATCAATGTTATTTCAGTATTGACCATCTGGTGATGCCCACGTGTAGAGTTGTGTAGAGGCTCTTGTGTTGTTGGAAGAGGGTGTTTGCTATGACAAATGCATTCTCTTGGCAAAACTCTGTTAGCCCTTGCCGTTTCATTTTGTACTCCAAGGTCAAATTTGCCTGTTCCTACAGGTATCTCTTGTGTTCCTACTTTTGCATTCCAGTCCCCTAGGATGACAAGGCTAGACATAGACACTCCAAATTCCCATTGTTGGCCTAAAAAGTCACTAAATGAATTGCTTTGGTCCCACTGATCAATAAGGACAAAATACAGTTAAGCAAACTTTGGTTAAACTTTTGTTTGTTCAGGCCCCTGAACTTTGCCTGCCTCCTCAATCTGAGCCAGCATATAGCCCTTCATTACAGTTTCTTTAGTAAAAGAGACCTAGACTCTGGGTAAAACACTCTCTAAATTACTGCATGAGGTGCTTTCATCCCACTTCACCACATGGATCTTTCCTAGTCTGTTTACTCTGCTCTACAAAAGAAAACTCTTTACCCAACTCTCTTGAGATGCTTGCTGGCCTTTTGGACAGTGTTCTCCTTATTGCAATAGTCCCTCTCCCCACCTTGCAGTAATCCTATCTTAAAAAATCTTACCACTTTTATTTGACAGAATATTGTGGAAGATATCTTTCCATGATGGCCCCTATGATCTCCACTTCTGGGATTCAGTTCCTTGTTTAATCCTCTCCCTTTGCCTGTGGACTGGATCTAATCAATCAGTCAGTTCAGTCCCTCAGTCATGTCAGCCTCTTTGCAACTCCGTGGACTGCAGCATGCTAGGCTTTCCTGTCCATCAACAACTCTCAGAGCTTGCTCAAACTCATGTCCATCGAGTCAGTGATGCCATCCATACATCTCATCCTCTGTCATCTTATTCTCCTCCTGCCTTCAATATTTTCCAGCTTCAGGGTCTTTTCCAAAGGGTTAGTTCTTGGCATCAGGAGGCCAAGGTATTGGAGTTTCAGCTTCAGCATCAGTCCTTCCAATGAATACTGAGGACTGATTTCTTTTAGGATTGACTGGTTTGATCTCCTTGTAATCCAAAGGACTTCTTTGCATTCCAAAAAGTCTTCTCCAACATACTTCAAAAGCATAAATTCTTTGGTGCTCAGCTTTCATTTGGTCTGACTCTCACATCCATCCATGACTACTGGAAAAACCATAGCTTTGACTAGATGGACCTTTGTTTGCAAAGTAATGTCTCTGCTTTTTAATATGCTTTTCTTCCAAAAAGCAAGCATCTTTTAATTTCATGGCTGCAGTCACCGTCTGCAGTGATTTTGGAGCCCAACAAAATAAAGTCTCTCACTGTTTCTGCTGTTTCACCCTCTATTTGCCATGGAGTGATTGGACCAGATGTCATGATCTTCATTTTTTGAATGTTGAGTTTTAAGTCAGCTTTTTCACTCTCTTCTTTCACTTTCATCTAGAGGCTCTTTAGTTCCTCTTTGCTTTCTGCCATAGGGTGGTTTCATCTGCATACTAAGGTTATTGTTATTTCTCCCAGCAGTGTTGATTCCAGCTTATACTTCATACAGCCCAGCATTTTACATAATGTACTCTTCAAATAAGTTAAATAAGCAGGGTGACAATATACAGCCTTGATGTACTCCTTTTCCAATATGGAACCAGTCTGTTGTTCCATGTCCATTCTAACTGTTTCTTCTTGACCTGCATACAGATTTCTCAGGAGACAGGGAAAGTGGTCTGGTATTCCCATCTCTTTCAGAATTTTCCACAGCTTTTTGTGATCCACATAAAGGCTTTGGTGTAATCAATAAAGCAGAAGTAGATGTTTTTCTGGAAAGTGAAGTCACTCAATTGTGTTCGACTCTTTGCGACCCCATGGACTGTAGCCTGCCAGGATCCTCTATCCATGGGATTTTCCAGGCAAGAAAACTGGAGTGAGTTGTCATTTCCTTCTCCAGGGGTTCTTCTGGAATTGCCTTGCTTTTTCTATGATCCAACAGATGTTGGCAATTTTGTCTCTGGTTTCTCTGCCTTTCCAACTCCAGCTTCAACATCTGGAATTCTTGGTTCTGTTGAAGTCTCTCTTGGGAACCTCACTTGGCTCCAACCTGTTGAGGCCTTGCTTGGAAAATTTTGAGCATTAGTTTGCTAGTGTGAGATGAGTGCAACTGTGCAGTAGTTTGAATGTTCTTTGGCTTTGGCTTTCTTTGGGATTGGAGTGAAAATGACTTTTTCCAGGCCTATGACCACTGCTGAGTTTTCCAAATTTGCTGGCATACTGAATGTGGCACTTTCCCAGCACCATCTTTTAGGGTTTTAAATAGCTCAACTGGAATTCCATCACTTCCACTAGCTTTGTTCATAGTGATGCTTCCTAAGGTCCACTTGACTTCTCATTCCAGGATGTCTGGGTCTAGCTGAATGATCACACCATCATGGTTATCTGGGTCATTAAGATCTCTAGTGAATAGGATACATGGCAAGTGACTGGATGCCTCTTCTGAGATTAGATTGCAAAAGATTCTGACTTCTGTTGGTTTGCACTCTTTTTCTCTAGCTCTTCTTGGTTTGCAGGTTCTGATGAAATAAGCTGCCTTGTTGGGAGCTTTGGCGACCTGTGGAAGGACACAAAGAACAAGAAGCTGTAAGTGGCCTCTGGCTGTAAGTGGCCAGGGAGGTATTGAGGCCCTCAGTGCAATAGGCCTCAAAACACTGAAAATTTCCAACAACCTGGTGAGGAGGATAGCTGTGAGTAAACTTGGAAGTTGATACTTCTCCAGTTGAGCCTTAAGATGGTTACAGAACTGGGTTGCTATGTCCTGAATATCTGTATCCCCCTCAAAATTTATATGTTGAAATCCGTTCACTACAAGGTGATGGTATTAGGAAGTAGGGACTTTGAGAGATAATTAGGTCATAAGGATGGAGCCTCCATGAATGAGATTAGTGTCTTTATAAAAGAGACTCCAAGGAGATTTTTCACTTCCTATGTGTCACCTAAAAGAGATGCACAACTTGAGAGCTGTGAGTTGAATTTTATTTGGGGCAAAATGAGGACTGCAGCCCACGAGACAGCACCTCAGATAGCTCTGAAAGACTTCTCTGAAGAAGCAGAGGGGAAGGTAAATATATACGATTTTGGTGAAGGGGAGTTCAGTGTAATCAATCGCTTAGTTTACAAACGGTTTTCTGCCAGTCAGGAGGAGCTGATGTCACCATGAAGGGATTTAGTGATTTTCTAGATATGAAGAGATGCAAGGATTGGGATTAAGAAATCAGTTCCTGAAAATATCTAACTATCTAAAGACCTGTGCCACAGCCTTGTCTAACTCACTAAAACCTTGAGCTATGCTCTGTATGTCCACCCAAAATGAACGGGTCATGGTGGAGAGTTCTGACAAAATGTGCTCCACTGGAAAAGGGATGGCAAACTACTTCAGTATTCTTGCTTTGAGAATCCTATGAAAAGTATGAAAAGGCAAAAAGATATGACACTTAAAGATGAACTCTCTAAGTTGGTTGGTACCCAATATGCTACTGGAAAAGAGTGGAGAAAAACTCCAAAAAGAATGAAGAGATGGAGCCAAAGCAAAAACAATGCCCACTTGTGGATGTGACTGGTGATGGAAGTAAAGTCTGATGCTGGAAAGAGCAACATTGCAAAGGAACCTAGAATATTAGGTTCATAAATCAAGGTAAATTAGAAGTGGTCAAACAGGAGATGGCAAGAGTGAACTAAAATGGGCTGGAATGGGCAAATTTAATTCAGATGACCATTATATCATCTACTACTGTAGGCGAGAATCCCTTAGAAGAAATGGAGTAGCCCTCATAGGCATCAAAATAGTCCAAAATTCACTACTTAAGTGTAATCTCAGAAATGACAGAATGATCTCTGTCCATTTCCAAGACAAATCATTCAATATCACAGTAATCCAAGTCTATGCCCCAACAAGTAATGCTGAAGAAGCTGAAGTTGATGGTTCTATGAAGACCTACAAGACCTTCTAGAACTAACACCCAAAAAAGATGTCCTTTTCACCATAGGGGAATGCAAAAGTAGGAAGTCAAGAGATACCTGGAGTTAACAGGCAAATTTGGTCTTGGAGTACAAAATGAGGCAGGGCAAAGGCTAACAGAGTTTTGTCAAGTGAACTCACAGTCATAGCAAACACCCTCTTCCAACAACACAAGAGATGACTCTACACATGGACATCACCATCATCATCATGGTCAATACTGAAATCAGATTGATTACATTATTTGCAGTGAAAGAAGGAGAAGAGCTACAGAGTCAGCAAAAACAAGACAGGGAGCCAACTGTGGCTCACATCATGAATTATTTATTGCAAAATTCAGACTTAAATTGAAGAAAGTAGGGAAAACCACTAGACCATTCAGGTATGACCTAAATCAAATCCCTTATGATTATACAGTGTAAATGACAAATAGATTCAGGGGATTAGATCTGATAGACAAAGTGACTGAAAAACTATGGATGGAGGTTCATGACATTGTATAAGAGGCAGTGATCAAGACCATCCCCAAGAAAAAGAAATGCAAAAAGGCAAAATGATGCTGAGGAGGCCTTACAAGTAGCCTGAGAAAAGAAGAGAAGCTAAAGGCATAGGAGAAAAGGAAAGCTATATTCATCTGAATGCAGAGTTCCAAAGAAGAGGAAGGGGAGATAAGAAAGCCTTCCTCAGTGATCAGTGCAAACAAATAGAGGAAAACAATAGAATGGGAAAGACTAGAGATCTCTTCAAGAAAATTAGAGATACCAAGGGAATATTTCATGCAAAGATGGGTGCAATAAAGGACAGAAACTGTATGAACCTAAAAGAAGCAGACAATATTAAGAAGAGATGGCAAGAATACAGAGAAGCACTATACAAAAAAGATCTTCATGACCCAGATAACCATGATGGTGTTATCACTCACCTAGAGCCAGACATCCTGGAATGTGAAGTCAAGTGGGCCTTAGGAAACATCACTACAAACAAAGCTAGTGGAGGTGATGGAATTCCAGTTGATTGCAAAAAGGCAAAATGATTGTCTGAGGAGGCCTTACAAGTAGCCTGAGAAAAGAAGAGAAGCTAAAGGCATAGGAGAAAAGGAAAGCTATATTCATCTGAATGCAGAGTTCCAAAGAAGAGCAAGGGGAGATAAGAAAGCCTTCCTCAGTGATCAGTGCAAACAAATAGAGGAAAACAATAGAATGGGAAAGACTAGAGATCTCTTCAAGAAAATTAGAGATACCAAGGGAATATTTCATGCAAAGATGGGTGCAATAAAGGACAGAAAGTGTATGAACCTAAAAGAAGCAGACAATATTAAGAAGAGATGGCAAGAATACAGAGAAGCACTATACAAAAAAGATCTTCATGACCCAGATAACCATGATGGTGTTATCACTCACCTAGAGCCAGACATCCTGGAATGTAAAGTCAAGTGGGCCTTAGGAAACATCACTACAAACAAAGCTAGTGGAGGTGATGGAATTCCAGTTGAATTATTTCAAATCTTAAAAGATGATGCTGTTAAAGTGCCACACTCAATATGCCAGCAAATTTGGAAAACTCAGTAGTGACCACAGGACTGGAAAAGTTCAGTTTTCATTCCAATTCCAAAGACAGGCAATGCTAAAGAATGTTCAAACACTGCAAATTGCGTTCATCTCACACGCTAGCAAAGAACTGCTTAAAATTCTCAAAGCAAGCCCTCACTAGTACATGAACCAAGAACTTCTAGATGTTCAAGTTGGATTTAGTAATGGCAGAGAAACCAGAGATCAAATTTCCAACATCCATTGGATCATAGGAAAAGCAAGAGAATTCCGAAAAACATCTACTTCTGCTTTATTGATTACCCCAAAGACTTTGACTGTGTAGATCACAACAAAGTGTGGAAAATCTTCAAGAGAGGGGAATACCAGACCACCTTATGTGCCTCCTGAGAAATCTGTATGCAAGTCAAGAAGCAACAGTAAGAACTGGACATGGAACACCAAACTGGTTCCATGTTGGGAAAGGAGTATATCAAGGCTATATATTGTCCCCTGCTTATTTAACTTATATGCAGAGTATATCATGCGAAATGCCAGGCTGAATGAAGCACAAGATGGAATCAAGATTGCCAGGAGAAATATCAATAACCTTAGATACACAGATGAGACCACTCTTATGGTAGAAAGTGAAGAAGAACTAAAGAGCTTCTTGATGAATGTGAAAAAGGAGAGTGAAAAAGCAGGCTTAAAACTCCACATTCAAGAAACAAAGATCATGGCATCTGGTCCCATCACTCCATGGCAAATAGAGGGAGAAACAGTGAGAGACTTTATTTTCTTGGGCTCCAAAATCATTGCAGATGGTGACTACAGCCATGAAAAGACAAACCTTGACAGCATATTAATAAGCAAAGACATTACTTTGCTGACAAAGGTCCATGTAGTCAAAGCTATGGTTTTTCCAATAGTAGTGTATGGATGTGAGAGTTGGACCTATGGCATCTGGTCCCATCACTCCATGGCAAATAGAGGGAGAAACAGTGAGAGACTTTATTTTCTTGGGCTCCAAAATCACTGCAGATGGTGACTACAGCCATGAAAAGACAAACCTTGACAGCATATTAATAAGCAAAGACATTACTTTGCTGACAAAGGTCCATGTAGTCAAAGCTATGGTTTTTCCAATAGTAGTGTATGGATGTGAGAGTTGGACCATAAAGAATGCTGAGCACTGAAAAATTGATGCTTTTGAACTGTGGTGTTGGAGAAGACTCTCAAGGGTCCCTTGAACTGCAAGGACATCAAACCAGTCAATCCTGAAGGAAACCAGTCCTGAATATTCATTGGAAGGACTGATGCTGAAGCTGAAACTCCAATATCTTGGCTGCCTGATGCAAAGAACTGACTCATTGGAAAAGACCAATGCTGGAAAGATTAAAGGCAGGAGGAGAAGGTGATGACAGAGGATGAGATGTTTGGATGGCATCACTGACTCGATGGACATGAGTTTGAGCAAGCTCTGGGAGTTGGTGATGGACAGAAAAGCCTGGCATGCTGCTGTCCATGGGGTCGCAAAGAGTCAGACACAACTGAGTGCACTGAACTGATGGTTCTAGCCTTGTCATAGGATAACAAAGAGTGTTCCCATAATCCTTATCTAAGTCATATAGGGAAGGCTGGGTCTTAGAGGTAAACCTTTTCCTGGAACAATGCAAATGGTGAGGAGATTTCTTAACCTTCTCTGCTTTCAGAATCACAGGGCTCAGGTCAAATTCAGCACCACCATGCCCACTCCCACCCCTCCTCTTTCCAACATGGAGCTGCTGCTGGGAGGCCAGTCCTACTTGTTTTGCCTCCGAACCCAGTTCTCCACTCAAGCAAGATGAGGAGGAGGAGGAGAAAAGAAAAGAAAGATGAGAAGAGAAAATGTTTATTGAGCCCTTGCAGGTGTCAGGAGCATCTTAAATGCTTTCTCCATGTTATCACACATGTTATCTCCATGTTATCCTCTTTAGTCTGCTCTGGCTCTGAACCACCCCATCCCCCACCCCACCTCCACCTCTGGGTCGTGAACTCAAGCTGCCCCTCCCGACTTGG
>SJXQ01001681.1:521-38905 GCA_006408695.1 Aepyceros melampus | reverse complement strand
ATCTACTTTTTCACTTGTTTCCCTGTGTTGCTATTATTTATAAATAATTTCTAGACCGCAGGCTGAGTGACCTACACACTTTTTTTCAGTTCCTGTGCCTTTCAGTTTTTTATTTGTAAAAACTGAGACTGGAGAAGTGAACACTGGGTTGGGTTTACAGAATCTCCGATTTTCTTTTTCTCAAGTGGTCATAAACCATAAAGTGTTCCCAAGTGGTCAGGAACAGACTCTGAAACTGACCAGAGTCCTATGGGGCCTTCTTGGGACAGGCCTTCAACCACATACTCTGCTTTAGCTCCTCTCTGAAATACCTAAGTAATGGTATTTGACACACATTTTATGAGTTGTTTGCACAAGTGAAACCTCTCCACCCATTGGAAGGTGTTAACTATTTGATGACTATGAGCACATAGCCCCAGTCCCCCTGAAACCTAAGGACTGATAGTGTTAACCTCTGTGACATCATCCTGTTAATCTTCCCATTAGCCAAGCAGAGAATTGTGCACAAACTGATCACACACCTATGACACCCCTCCCTCATCTGGCTTTGAAGAGTACTTTGCTGAAACCCTTCAAGAGTTCAAGCTTTTACAGCATGAGCCACCCTTCTCCTTGCATGGTCCTGCAAAAAAACTTTCTCTATTCCAAGGTCTTACCTGTAAGTTTGTTTGGCTTCACTGTGCATTGGGTGAATGTCACACAAACTTGGACTAACACAAAATCTCAAGTCCATCTCAGAGAAGGGCAATTTCACAAAAATTGTTCTTATCAGTCCTTTGTCATGATAGAATCTTTGGCAACTTTCTATCAGGATTATTCAGTTCAGTTCAGTTCAATCACTCAATCGTGTCCAACCCTTTGAGATCCCTTGAATCACAGCATGCCAGGCCTCCCTGTCCATCACCAACTCCCAGAGTTCACTCAAACTCACATCCATCTAGTCGGTGATGCCTTCCAGCCATTTCATCCTTGGTCGTCCCCTTCTCCTCCTGCCCCCAATCCCTCCCAACATCAGAGTCTTTTCCAATGAGTCAACTCGTCACATGAGGTGGCCAAAGTATTGGAGTTTCAGCTTCAGCATCAATTCTTCCAATGAACACCCAGGACTGATCTCCTTCAGAATGGACTGGTTGGATCTCCTTGCAGTCCAAGGGACTCTCAAGAGTCTTCTCCAACAACACAGTTCAAAAGCATCAATTCTTCGGAGCTTAGCTTTCTTCACAGTCCAACTCTCACATGCATACATGACCACTGGAAAAACCATAGCCTTGACTAGACGGACCTTTGTTGGCAAAGTAATATCTATTTTTCAATATGCTATCATTTCCTATCAAATACAACTTCCTCCCATCCCATAGCAAACCCAAGAGACCAGCAGGAAGATTTCTGATATGTGACTGCTTGAGGAGTTTCTTAGCTCCTTTCCACAGCTTTCTAGAAACTCTATATTCAAATAACATATTTGCTTCTCAAACCATTCCAAGCTTTCTGGCACTCATGATAGTACAGGTTTTCTCTGCCATCTGAAAGTAGACTATTCCGATGAAAACTTTTGTAAGTTGAAACTGTGTAAAACAAAGAAATAATTACCTTGGGATACGTCTTGCTATCAGATGCACAGAATAAATGGAGATAAAGCACAGATGTTCGCAGACACAGTTCAAAGTTAGTTACGGTAGCTTGATGCTGAGATACTGAATGTGGT
Organism: Aepyceros melampus; assembly: GCA_006408695.1. Taxonomy (NCBI): domain Eukaryota; kingdom Metazoa; phylum Chordata; class Mammalia; order Artiodactyla; family Bovidae; genus Aepyceros; species Aepyceros melampus. Next base: position 37,200 of record SJXQ01001681.1, on the reverse strand, counting down.
TCCTGGGAAAGGAGCTTGGTGGCGCTGTTTTTACTCCTGGCATGTGTGCCGCCTCTATTAAAGCGTTAGCCACTCAGTCATGTCTGACTCTGTGCGACCCCATGGACTGAGGCCTGCCAGACTCCTCTGCCCATGGAATTCTCCAGGCAAGAATACTGGAGTGGGCACCCTTTTGAGGGGAACTTCCTAACCCAGGGACTGAACCCAGGCCTTCTGCACTGCAGGCAGATTCTTTACTGTATGAGCCACCTGGGAAGCCCTGTTATTAATGCTCCCTGCAAACAGAATTGAGTACTATTTTTAATTTTTGCCTTATTTTTTTCGGTAAAAACAAAAAATAGAGGGACTCAAAAGTTGAGAATTATCTTTTATTTGTCAGATTTTCTGAGGACTTTGTTAGGGGAAGCACAATGACTGAAATCACTCACCCTGGCCAGGCACATAGTAACCATTTGCATGAGGTCCTGGTGCAAAGGAATTAATAAGCCACCACCAACCGGAAGAGTTCAGGAAAGGTCAAAAGGAGACACCACATATCCGACCACCTCCCAGAATCCTTTTCTCTGGCATCTATCTTGGCTGAACAAGGTGTGCACCCCCAGGAAGGACTCTGAGTCAGATGATTGTCTAAAGACAACCCGGAAACTAATCCCATCACCATAAAACCCGAGACTGCTAGCCATATAGCAGTGGGAGCCATGTGGCAGTTCTCCTGGGTTCCCTTATCTACTGCTCTCCACCCAGGTGCCCCTTCCCAATAAAATCTCTTGCTTTGTTAGTACATGTGTCTCCTCGGACAATTCATTTCAGAGTGTTAGACAAGAGCCCAGTTTCAGGCCCAGGAAGGGGTCCCACTTCCTGCAACAACTTGAGCCTGAAATACTGCCTCAGATCATTCTGAGGGACTGATCCAAAGAGATAAAGGAGGAGCCAAGATGTATAGGAATTTCTGCAACAAAACTCAGGCAGTCAGAAAATCAGAAGATTGCTTTTAATTGATGAAAACAAATATCTCAAGTTAAGAAATTTAGTGCCTTTCTCTATATGCAAAGATGCAAGAGTCTAGGTTCACTGAAATCAATCCTTTGATGTGCACCTTAACTATCTCCAGTTTTTCTCCATCCTGAATGCCCTCATGGTGCACAGTTGAGGCTGGAACAGTGGCTGCTGGCTTGATGGCTGCAACATCTTCTGTTACGCATCTGGCAGGAAACTTTTCATCCACATCTCTGTCGGATCCCTTTCGGTTAGTGAAAACAGGTTGTAGTGAAGGTCTTAAGCAAAACAGGTCTTAGTGGGCTTTTGAAAAGCAGGTGGTATCTGTGTTTAAAATTCAACTTATTCAACAAAAGAAACAATTTCCTATAAAACACTGCAAATTAAGAGGAAATATGGAGTATAAAAAGGTAAGGTAATTACATAACAATGTAGTTAAGAACTGTTTGGCCTTGGGGAAAATGTGACTCACCAGATTTGCAAAATCACTCCTTAGAAACAGAGTACCAGTAGAGAGTAAGCATATTCTAATTTTTTTTAAGGTAGTAAAAACCTTTTGTGTTGGGAAATAGGCTTCTATAAAGATAAACTCTCAGCATCCAGACAGTAGGACACAATAATAAAAGCATTATTGTCCCCATATTGTGAATGATGTTACAAGCCTGAGAGCTCATTCAAGCTTGCAGATCCCAGAAGTGGTAAAGTATGAATTCAAGCCAAACTGAACTCAAAGAGGATGCAAATTGCACATGTACTCATGAGCCCTTCTTCCCTGGAGGCTGTGCATTCCTCGAAAGCAGGACTCTAAACAATGATTATTTTATGCACCTCACACAGTACTTCACACTCTATTAGCTTTCTATAAGTATTTAGAATTCCAGACCTATAAGAACCCAGTATCAGCTAGCAATGTGTTTAAATGCATAGAACAGAAAATTCAACTAATTTGAATAAATAAATAATAGGGGCTTGTTTCTGAGATTAGATAAATAGGGGCTCAGATAAATCTGGCTTGTTTTGCTCAAACAATGTTTTGCTCTCAAGAAAGTAAGTGACTGGCTTAGGTTCAGCAGTTCAGGCCAGCACACCTGAGGTTCTCTTGGCCTTTTTGACCGTCTGTGGGGTTAGCCTACATGGAGTGTTGGCCACAGGCTTCACTTTAAAGATAAGAGATGTTGAAGCCCAGAGAGGTTAAGTAACTTGTCCAAGATTTCATAGCTAATGATCAAGCCAAGGTTTAAACCCAAACTCCCTACACCATGGTCTTCTCTGCTCCTAAGACTTTATTCTCCTGGGACCCTGTTCTCTACAGAAACTAATCCAATAATGGATTTTGAGTTGATCTTTGATCATCCACCTTCTGTCCAGGTTGATAGACTGAGCTTTCAATGGCATACTCCCAAGTAGTGGTAGTAACTGTAAAGACTACAGTCCTGCATCATGCAGAAGGAGGAGAGACAGTTTGGAGGCCAGGGTGAGCAGTGCCACCTCAGTCACATAAAAAGTTGGTGATTCACTTAGGATATCAATCTACTGAACTTCTGGTCAACCTTAAACCGAACTGTGCTCTGATGAAGAATTTGTCTTTGTCCAGGAATACCTGACATGGAACTCCCAGAGTCCTGGGATTTCCTGAATGACAGGAATGCCTTTGTTACGCTAATAAGGCAATTCACCAGTGGACCCTAGATAGCTTCAGGATGGGCTAAACACAAGAGTCAAGCCCCATGATTAGAAGGTTGGAGCTTTAGGCCAGCCTGATCTCCAAGGATGGGAGGGGGGCTGGAGATTACATTCAATCACATGAACAATGATGTAATTAGTCCTACCTATATAATGGAATGAAACCTCAATAAAAACTCTGAACAGTGAAGCCCACTGGAACTTCATGGTTGGTGAACACACCCACATGCCAGTAGGATGGACCTCATAGGGACTGGGCACAGAAGCCTTACATCCCTCTCATACCTCTCCCTATGTGTATCCGTTATAATAAAACAGTAATCTTAGGTAAAGTGCCTTCCTAAATTCTATGAGTCTTCTGAGTAAATAATCCCACCTGAGGGAGTTGTGGAAACCCCTGAATTTGTAGCCAGCCAGTCAGAGGTGCAGGTGAACCAGGGGCCCCTGGAACTTGCAGTTGACATCTGAAGTGAGTATAACTTTGTGGAAGAGTCTGTCCTGAACCTGTGGGGTCTGGGTTATGTCTGGGTAGGTAGTGCCAGAACTGAATTGCAGGTGGTATTAGACAAGTAGGTGGTGGTTTAGTCACTAAGTCATGTCCAACTCTTGCAACTCCATGGACTGTAGCCCACCAGGCTCCTCTGTCCATGGGATTCTCCAGGCAAGAATTTCCTTCTCCAAGGGATCTTCTCGACCCAGGATTCGAACCTGGGTCTCCTACATTGCAGGCAGATTCATCACTGAGTGAGCTATGAAGGAAGACAAGTAGGAGCAGAAATGAAATATCAATTCAAACTTATCTTTTCTTAGATGTCTTTCCCTCTCTGGAGAGAATAAATACTCCCACTTCTGCACTATCTCAAAATATATTGCATAGTGCTGTATTTATGTACTTTTAAATCTCTTCTAACTACATTATTAGCTCCTAGAAGAAAAAGATTCAGTCTTACCAATTTTGATTGTGTTTCCACAGTGCTTGACAAATATAGGTGCTCAGTCCATATTTAACGAGCTCAAGGATAAATGGGTGTGTGTGTGATCCTGCTGTTCAGTGCACCCAACTCTTGGCCCTTGGTTTCTGCCTGACACTTTCCTTCTGCTTCACTCTTCACTGTACATACCAAGGTAATTGCTCCACATGAGCTCCAGTCTACTGTCGCTTCTCTTTGTTTTCTGCTGAAGAACACAGGCTACCTGCTGCACAGAAGTTTAATCATTGTCTCTCAACTCTGTCTCCTAATGAGAAATGACTTGTAGGACATGAGAGATGAATAGCTGATGAGTTCACAGGTTGTAAGCATTTCTCAGGTACTGTTCCCTGCTCAGTTTTTTCCTGTTTTTATTTTCCCCACAGAAAATGGAAAAGCATTCTTTATAATGAGATCAGATACCATAAGAAGCAAATGCCACCACTGAAACATGTGTGGCATAATAAATAATTAAATATGTATTTCTTCACATAGAGAACTCCTCACCTCTTCCTTGCTGCTCCACTGCTCTTTTGCCATGTTTGTCAAGGCACGTGCATCACTGTGAAGCCTAAGGTCCCCTCCTCCATGTCTGAGAAGGCAGGACACCAGTCTAGGTATCCCTCAACCCCTTCCAAGCCTTGTCTGGATGTTTCTGCTTTCAACCCTTCCAAGGTTTGAGAAGAGGAGGATGGTTTGAGAGGACAATTTTTCCTCCTCCTTCTCATCCATCTTCTCCTTCTTCCTCTCCTCTCACTCTCTCTTCTTTCCCTTTTCCCAGCACCACAGAGGCTTTCTCCTTCCTTTTCCTGTGTGAAAGGAGCTCCCTTTTATGTCATATTTCCCTTCCTCCTTGCTTAGTGAACTTCCTCTAGGTGACATTTACAACCCTTTTCTCTGAGGCACTATGTCTCATAGGCTAATCTTAATGCCTTCAGTGTTGTTGGGGGTCGGGGAGAAGACCTTTAAGAAGATAATCACAGAAAAATATTGCATGACATTTCATCCATCTTCTCCTTCTTCCTCTCCTCTCACTCTCTCTTCTTTCCCTTTTCCCAGCACCACAGAGGCTTTCTCCTTCCTTTTCCTGTGTGAAAGGAGCTCCCTTTTATGTCATATTTCCCTTCCTCCTTGCTTAGTGAACTTCCTCTAGGTGACATTTACAACCCTTTTCTCTGAGGCACTATGTCTCATAGGCTAATCTTAATGCCTTCAGTGTTGTTGGGGGTCGGGGAGAAGACCTTTAAGAAGATAATCACAGAAAAATATTGCATGACATGAATTAACACAGTGTTAGTTGCTCAGTCACGTCCAACTCTTTGTGATTCCATGGACTGTAGCCCATCAGGCTCCTGTATCCATGGGATTCTCCAGGCAAGAATACCGGAGTGGGTTGCCATTTCCTTCTCCAGGGGATCTTCCCAACCCAGGGATCAAACTCGGGTCTCCTGCATTGCAGGCAGAAGCTTTACCATCTGAGCTACTAGGGAAGACCAGGATAAACACAGAGGTATGCATAAAATATTACAAGCATCTGATCAACATTTATTCTCAATAATCCTGTGCTAGGCACTCAAGAGAAGTCTAACTCCCTTCCACAGGCAGCAACCAAGTTAATGGAAGAGGCAGATAAGCACGGAAGCTATTTTGCTACAGAGGGCTGGAGGAAGAGCAAGCCTCTGTGCTTACCCAGAAGAGGGGCTCTTAACCTAGACTAGGGAGTTAGGATGTGGGGATGTGGTCCTGAGCTGACACTGGAGAGACAGACAGGAGTTAAGAAGAATCCTTTGGTTTAGGGGTTGAGGGACAACCCCCACCCCGGCAGGAGGATATGCCTGTGCAAAGGTCTAGAATATTAAGAAACAACAAGTCAGTAGTTCATGTTAGCAGGAACTGAGGTGGGAAGACAGGAGACATGAGGCTTCATGAGTAGGTAGGCTTTTATAGGCAATACAGTTCAGTCGCTCAGTCATGTCTGACTCTTTGCGACCCCATGGACAGCAGCATGCCAGAACTCCCTGTCCATCATCAACTCCTGGAGTTTACTCAAACTTATATCCATTGAGTCGGTGATGCCACCCAATCATCTAATCCTTTTTCATCCTCTCCTCCTCTCATCTGCAATCTTTCCCAGCATCAGGGTCTCTTCAAATGAGCCAGCTCTTCACATCAAGTGGCCAAAGTATTGTAGTTTCATCTTCTGTATCAGTCCTTCCAATGAAAATTCAAGACTTATTTCCTTTAGGATGGACTGGTTGGATCTCCTTGCAGTCCAAGGGACTCTCAAGAGTATTCTCCAACACCACAGTTCAAAAGCATCAATTCTTTGGAGCTCAGCCTTCTTTATGGTCCAACTCTCACATCCATACATGATTACTGGAGAAGCCATAGCTTTGACTAGGTGGACCTTTGTCAGCAAAGTAATGTCTCTGCTTATTAATATGCTGTCAAAGTTGGTCATAGCTTTTCTTCCAAAGAGCAAACGTCTTTTAATTTCATAGCTGCAGTCACAATCTGAAGTGATTTTGCAGCCCCCAAAATTAAAGTCTGCCACTGTTTCCACTGTTTCCCCATCCATTTGCCATGAAGTGATGGGACCACCTGCCATCATCTTAGTTTTCTGAATGTTGAGCTTTAAGTCAACTTTTTCACTCTCCTCTTTCACTTTCATGAAGAAGCTGTTTAGTTCCTCTTCACTTTCTGCCATAAGGGTGGTTTCATCTGCATATCTGAGGTTATTGATATTTCTATTGGCAATCTTGATCCAGCTTGTGCTTCATCCAGCCCAGTGTTTCTCATGATGCACTCTGCATATAAGTTCAATAAGCATGGTGACAATACACAGCCTTGANGTGTGAGATGAGTGCAATTGTGTGGTAGTTCGAGTATTCTTTGGCATTGCCTTTCTTTGGGATTGGAATGAAAACTGACCTTTTCCAGTTCTGTGGCCACTGCTGAGTTTTCCAAATTTCCTATTAAATGCCCTCTTATGGTGATAGGACCTGGAACTTTGCTATTATGCATTTTACTTGGCAAACATATGCACACATGTGCACACACTTTCTGTAGACTTACACAGAGCATGGTGGTGGTGGTTTAGTTGCTAAGTTGTGTCTGACTCTTGTGATCCAATGGACTGTAGCCCGCCAGGCTCTCTGTCTGTGGGATTTTCCAGGCAAGAATACTGGAGTGGTTTGCCATTTCCTTCTCCAGGGGATCTTCCTGACCCAGGGATTGAACCTGGGTCTCCTACACTGCAGGCAGATTCTTTACTAACTGAGCTACCAGAGAAGCCCTTACACAGAGCATACACCTGTCTAAATTGATTCATATTAAATGTCCAGAAAATTTTTAGTGTGCATAAATGAGTGTACTGTCATCTCTGCCCATCTTATCTTGCTTTTATCACAAATTTGGCTTGCTTCTTGCCTCACATAATGCTTAACAAATTCTTGTTGAGTAAAAGGAAACCATATTGAGTTCTCTGACATCTCTGCAGTAGCCTGACTGTTAAATCTCTGTCCTTTTTCTTCCCCGCATGTTCTCATAACAAATGACTTTAGAGCAACTGGTCCATGTCTCCACATTCTGGCTATTTCCACTTCTGGTTCATTGATGGGCACTTTCCCTAGAAAGTTAATGGATCTCCTTGCCAATGCCTGTTGCCATCACATGTTAGGAAAGGGTCCTGCCTCCTTTGATTGTGAGCTGCCTGAGCTTACCAGGGAGGTCACAATTTCAAAAATATTTACCCCACTCTGAATGATGGGGAGAATCAATCCAGTTTCTCGCAAAGAGGCCTGGAGGAGTCACACCAGTGCTGCCTGAGGCTTTGAATTAGTTTGCCTGGCACAGAGGGGCCCACTGCTCTTACCTTCCCTTGATCAGGCTGGTGGTTGTCTTCTGATGGGGCAGCCTCTGTGCTGGGACAGTGTTCCCACCACCCTGACGGGGGATACAAATATATTAGCCACTGGTGAGCCATTTGTAATTAACGAGTGCTTCATGGTTTTAATCTTTCTTTAATCTGTAAAGCTATAAAAATTTATAACGCAATTTAGAATCAAGGAAAAAAGCTAACTTGCGTGCCTCAGTCCCTAAACTGATTTCACCAGATCAAAGCTGCAAGGAGAGTGTGTACAGAGGGTTTCCCACGCTGCCCCCACTATCTTTTCTCGGTGGGTCTGTTTTCTTCCTTACCCAGAAGCCACTGGAAACAGGGGAGCATCACTCTGTCACAAAGCTGCTCACAGCGCCCCAAAGAAAACAAACAATACAGAACCTGGTGTGTAAAACGAAGAGAGGAAAGGAACATCTTAGGTAAATACCAGTCTACTTATTTTATGATTTTTAAATGTCATTTTTGCTCCAATATTGACTTTTTTTTTATGGAGGATGAATTATAGATCCCCCAGCACTGGGAAACCAAAGCTCCCTTTCTTCGACACAGCTGGTCAAGTTTAGAACTGAAGTCCTGGTAATTAGTTATGAGTTCCTTAGCACCGAAGACCAGACCACTGAGAAAATTCTACAAGGTGACCCCTCCAGGGAAGACAATACACCCGGGAAAGAACCAGAATGGGCAGCAGAGAAGCACAAAACAACTTCCCAGTCTTGTTGCTTACAAACAGATGTTGCCGCGGGCATTCTCTCGCAAGAACAAAATTCAATCCACTCCTTCATTTGTCTGACCAGGCTTCTCTCTCCAAGAACTGGTTTTTGAGGCAAATTATTTCAGGGTTGCACAGGCTGGTAAAAGGCAGTGGAATTGGAAGCCCTCATCCTCAGTGACCTCAGGGCTCAGAGCTGATGCTGTGAGAAGGGAAAGGGGTTGAGCTGAGGTCGTGGAGAGCCCAAGAGCCAGAAACCAGGTCACGGGGAAGGAGCCAGTGGTCAGACTTCCTAGAAGAGGTTTCGAGAAACTAGCAAGAGGGTGCCGGTGTGAACTGAGCTTCCTGGAGGAAGGTCGTGAAGGCAGAAGGGGAAAGAAAGAGAACACTGATTAGTATCTCTCCTGCCCTCACCCACGATTTGACTGTTCTCGCTTGGTGTCTATGTAAACAGAGATACCAGGCTTATAGAATAAAGATTGAATTAGGAAAATTCAATTTGCATACACAAAAAGGAGTCAATTCAGACTAATTGGGGTTAGGGTCCAGTAGAGGAGGGAAATGGCAGCCCACTCCAGTGTTCTTGCCTGGAGAATCCCAGGGACGGGGGAGCCTGGTGGGCTGCCATCTTGGGGGTAGCACAGAGTCGGACACAACTAAAGCGCAGCACAGGAAGAAAATCCCTTTGTTTCATTTGGGAAAAGTTGTTTGTTTTTTAAAACCAAGTTATGTGAATTAACATGTCCTGTTTTCCAGCTTGCCTAGATAGACAAGTGAGCCTACAATAGATTCAAGGAACATTTTGCCAAAACCCATATTGTTCTGTTAGCAGTTAAAGGCAAATCCTACCACAAATTTACAATTACTTAAATCTTGAATTTGTTGCTCTCCGTCATCCTTAATCTGCCTGCTTCTATAACAATAAGTCATTGTGTGGGCAAGTGATGCTACAGAGAAGAGCTAACATCTATTGAAAACCTTTTGTCTTCCTGGCATTTCATTTGTAGCAGTCATTCTAGCCAACATGTCTATAGTGCATGGAGACATCAGTGACATTTTAAAGTTTTATGTGAGTTACATTGCTGGCTCCCACAGCAAGTCTGTAATATGGGTACAATTATTACTTTCTTTTTACTGATGAAAAACCTGGGGGCAGGTAGTGAAGTTCGATGGTTTGTCCCAAAGTTGCGCAGCTGGTGAGTGACAGAGCACTGTCTGAGCCAGACTGTCTGGTTTTAGGAGCTTTCCAGGTGACGCTAGTGGTAAAGAACCCATCTGCAATGCAGGAGATGCAAGAGATGCGGGTTCAATCCCTGGGTCAGGAAGATCCCTTGGAGGAGGGCATGGCAACCCACTCCAGAATTCTTGCCTGGAGAATCCCATGGACCATGGAGCCTGGGGTCCGTGAGGTTGCAAAGAGTCGGACACGACTGAGGTGACTTTGCACATCTGGTTTCAGAGTCTCTGGGCTTTCAACACTAATTTCATTTCATCTAATAAAACTCTTTGAAATAGGTAGCTACTATTGTCAGCATTTCCATTTTACATATGAGGAGATTGGAATTCAGGGCTGAAATCATTTAACCAGCCTTGCCTAGTGAGAGGGACAGCAGGCTTCAAGTCCAGGCCTGCTTAAATCCCACCTTCACTAGAGGTAGAGCTGTGGGTGGTGGTTTTAGATCTGTGCTTTTCGAATATTCATGTACACCTGAGTCATCCAGGTTCTGATTCCGCAGGCCCAGAATGGGGCCCCTCCACTGCCAGCAAGCTCCTGGGTGATGCTGCTGGGTCACAGACCACACTGCACGAAAGCCTTCAAGGGCTGGGGGCCAGGAAGTGTGAGTGTTCCTCCTCCGCTCCCCACTGCCCGACATGGATGTGGAGATGGTGTCTTTGAAGGAAGCCGCCTAGAAGGGATTCTCTATTTCAGGTAAACTCACTGTTCTCTTTTCTAAAGCAACACAGAGTCCTATTAAGATTCAGGGTGCTTCTTTCACTTGTATAACCAATTATACTCTTTTTAATTTACTGAGATCCATGCAGTGATCAAATTCATCCTAAATGTCATCACTTTCTCCATAAAATATCCCTTTAAATTTCTTTTTCACACATTCTCTCTTGATTTGCATTTATGTCCTTTTGTTCTGATCTACCTAATAAACTCAAATCGATCATCAGCCAAAAATTTATAAGCCATATAGACTTCATTCAGATTGCTTCTTAATCACCAACTTTTAGAATTCAAACACAGATTCCCATTTTGTCCATTTCTCTTCAATCGAAAGAGACTTTAATTCATTATCTTGAATGTCCTGCATTTTCCCTGACCTCTGATATAGCTTTTTCTTTTCTCTTTAAACACCAGAACTAGATTCTGAACCTCAAATCTATATGTCAACTGTGGCTTACTGAGTCCCCTAGAAGGCAATAGTACAATATCCTGGAATTTATGATTTATGCCAAGCCCCCTCTTCAGCCTCACTTCCACTGCCTACTGAGCTGAAAATTGAAATGTGGCTCAGTCTATAGAGTCTGACTTTTTTTTTTTTCTGTTGTGTTAACTAATTCATTTCTAACTTTAGCTTGAGTGTTTTGCTTACCCAAGAGTACCTCATACTGAAGAATTTAAATTTCACATACAATCTCTTTATTCCTTTCCCTCACTGATCAGACTTATTCAGGGCAACAATTATGTCCCTCCGGATAATAATTTTCTCCCCCATTTCATGGCATCCTCAAACAAAGCTCACAGGCACATGGCAGTCCTTCATTAACTGGGAACATGCAAAGTGCACAGGTCTTTTCAATGGAAAATTCGATGCAAAAGCCAAACGAGGTAAATTGCACTGACCCACCCTGGGACATTTTAAAGAGTGTTACATATTAATCCACTGCCAAGTCTCAAGATGATGAGAAGATTCTCACCAAAGCCCAGCGTCATTTTTGAAGGAAGGAGACATCTTCCCCTTATTCATCACCGCCGCCCCCCTCAACCCCCAAACACAAACGGATGCAGTCTTGCCAATACAGATGGACCTCTGGCAAGAAATACTCACAACCACCAGTGTTCACATGGAGACAAAGAAAATGACAGAACAGGTCAACTAAGGTCACTGGGTCTAGGCACCCCCTCAACTTCATATCTAGTTAATACATTCATAATCTGTGGATTCTTTTCCAGCTGAGCCACAAGGGAAGCCCTGTTTATGGCAACACACGTCATTTTGTAATCATACCCAGTATAGGTGTAACTGTTGATTGTTGCTGTTGTTCAGTTGTTAAGTCATGTCCGACTCTTTGTGACCCCCATGGACTACAGCACACCAGGCCTCCCTGTCCCTCACCATCTCCCAGAGTTTGCCCACGTTCAGGTCCATTGAATCAGTGATGCCATCCTTGAAAGTATTACTCTTGCTATTTTACATGTATGCCTTCCTATATTCTGTTCTAAAGATACGGCCTCCCACCATTTACCTTTATCCCTCCAGTCTGAACATGTTTGAATTATAGTCACTTTAGGGAATTTCTTTTGGTTGTTCTACAAAGATGGAGCAGCAATCCTTGAAGACAGTCTCAGACAAAGGCTGCAGGGTTTTCATCCATCTAAGGATGAGACACTAAGAAAGATGTTCCTGGAATACTTTTGATGATTCCTGCCCACTGACTCCTATCTCCCAGAGCTGTAATGCCGTCGGTTCCTGGCTCAGCTCCTCCTGAACTGTAGATCTCAGACTGTCTTTGGAAAAGTTCTGTCCATAAATTGGGAAATCCCCAAACTGATTGCTTGACTCACTGCCCTAGCGGCTGGCTTTTCTGGATTGCATAGGAAACATGATCACCTAGACCTCACCACTAAATGTTCACAACTCCAAACTTTGGCTCTGGCCAAGCTCAGGGATCGCACGGTGGGCAGCAACTTGATTATTTAAATAATGGAAAGCACTCCCCAAATTTTAAGATTGGGTTGACTTCCAAAATAGTAATTCACCTTTATTTAGGAAATATTTATTACATGGTCTTGTCATGTTGAGACAAGGCTTTGTTTGGGTATGTCTTGCCTGCACAAATAGTCTTGAGTGACTGCCAGCTTTGCCCTTCAACTCTGAGAAATGAGATTCACATCACTGTTCAGCGTTTCTGCATATTCAAACCTCAGCAAGGATTCCTAAAGCTGTTGGAACCTACAGACACATTAAATGCCTTTGCGGGGTCAAGGAAGAGGGACCAAGGTTCACGTGGACTGGTCCCTGGTCTCTGTTCATGTGTCCTTTCGCTATTGTGCTGGCAGCATCGTGTCTGCAGGAAACACTGTGACCCGAATACACAATACAGGCCCCACATGTCAGCATGTGACTGACAGACAGCCTTACTCAGCGAGTAGCCCAGAAGAACACCGCCCAGGATTTTTTAAGCCCTGTAGAGTCACGAGACCCAGGAGGAAATTATCGCAATCAGTATGCTCCTGCCTCCTGGAGATGGTAATAAAAATGGTGTTTAAGAAACGCCGTGGCTGTGGCTTCTGAATGAGATAGTCGCTCTGCGGAGGGCTCAAAAGGGTTGATCTCTGTCCCGAAGAGCCCTGTGCCCCTGTCACCAACAGCTGTTAATTTTTCCACGTCCCGAGTTCAGCAGTGACAGGAGAGTGCTATGGTCTTGTCCTCAGACGCGGGCTGACATTTGTCTTGTAGAGGGTCTCCCACTAGCTGGGGCAGCTTGCTGGAGGAAGTTTTCTTCACGGGGATGGGTGATGATGGTTAAACCCATACATGAGCATCTGGGCGACACTCCTCGCTGGGGAGACATATATGCAAACAAATTAATGTATATATTTAATTGGGTTATAATCTATTGACCATAGATACTAAGGCACTGAGCAAGCAATTAATGAAACAACTTTAACTAAATATAGTTAGCACTAAATATAGTTGGTTAATTGGTATTTAATATGCTTATTAAATGTCAATTAAGTATCTTTAGCAATGAATTGGTACCTAATTAACTTACTATAGCTATCCTGTTACTTGACATTTGAACAGCTAAATATTCTCTACAAGTTTAATGTTTTAATAAGAAACAAATTATCCATGCACTGCTCATGAATTTTTCAGTTAGTTTAATGGGATTTAAATATATCTCCCAACTTGGATACATGTTTTTCCTATAATCAACTAGTATTTTACATTTCAGACTGATTTAAACTTGAAAGGCTGATTCCATGAGAGAAAAAAGCTATAGAAGTCAGAAGCACTTTTTCCATCTTGGCTCTGTCACTGACACCCTGTGTTATCTTTGGCATATTTTTCACTGCTTCTGATTTCCAGTTTTCTCATCTGCTCTGTGGTGTTAAGAATAGAAGTTATGATTACTATAAAAATAAAATTATATAAAATATATGAAAGCACTTAACTAAGCAAGACATCTCCTTAAAAATTATGATTAAAAATTCTTGAGAACGTTATGTAGTCATTGTATTGACTGCATCTTCATATTGATATTTATGTAGAAATCTTAAGGTAATTTGTTGCTGGAATAGAAATCCAATGTCATCGTTTTCTGAATTGTCCCTGAAGTATAGCATAAATTGGCCTTATTAAACCCACAGCTGCACAGCAACCTATGTTGTGCTTCAAAACATGCCTGCCTTCCTCTTCCTGCTGTTGGCCTCTTTATCTGGTCCTGCCCTATTGATCTCATTTACTTTATGGGTTTGAGCAGGTAGCAAGCTGTTGGTCTTTCATCCAGAAATTGTTGGGCTGTGACTATGGCTCTATCTCAGTATACGTTGTGTTTAAAATTTTATATTCACTGACCTGGTTTATGGTCTCAGCTGAGCTCCGTTTTGATTCTGCTCTTTACTTGCATGTGAAGGCCAGTCGGTAACTTACAGCCAACAGACATAGATAGATTTCCTATGTCTGTTGGTGGGCTTCCCTCGTGGTTCAGGCAGTAAAGAATCCGCCTGCGATTTGGGAGACCTGGGTTTGATCCCGGGGTCGGGAAGATCCCCCAGAGAAAGGAATGATAACCCTCTCATGTATTCTGCCAGAATTCCATGGCCAGAGGAGCCTGGAGGGCTACGGTCCGTGAGCTTGCAAGGAGTTGGACACGACTGAGCAACGTCCACTCCATGTCTGTTTGTAGCACACAATGCATATTGTTTCTCCATTTTTGTGTTCACTTATTTTACATCTTCTGCACTTCATAAGCAAGGCTTCTTGTGTTAAACACTTGCAAGGATTTTAATGCCAATTACCTATCTTGATTTGCTACGCCCGCAACTTCACACTCATCAGATGTTTGCTTTACCTCTGCTATAAATACTTCAAATTAAGTAGAAAAGAGGTGCTGGACATGTCTACCTTAGAATTTGTTGTTGGGATTCCTATAAATGATTTAATGGCTGGCAACTATTCTATTTTTCAAAGTTTTCATGTTTTCAAACTGTACCCATTGTTGCTGACTAATTTACAGAGGTTGCAGTTGGTGACTTTACTCAGTCTTATTTCCAGACACAATACACGTTGTTGAAGTTAATTGTTTCCTCACCACTTTTTCCATGTGGCAGAGTGAGGCTCTCTGTATTAGGTTTGGAATGCTTTATCCACATTTTGTTGCTTTCCCTTGGATATCGCTTGGGAAGTCTCCTGGATCTTCGGTGGGCCATAGCATCCGACCAAGTGAATATATTGAAACTGCTGCCTCAAACCCACCGATTGCCTTAACTTTATCTCCTGCATTGAGATTAGTTTGTAGTGTTTTCTCCACAAGTGAACTAAATGTTATTATCTTTATTACCACTGTTGATGCTCTTGTTATACAGGTGCAAAAATATTCTTATCTCTGCTATTTCTGAATCTTCCCCTCTGGACTTACAGTTAGTGATTAGCACTACATTAGTCATTCACTGACATGTATGGAGTTCCCTGTTCTTGCTGGAAATGATTGCAGCCTTCAGTTAGAAGCCTAAATTCAGACTGAAGTTAGCAGAGACAGGAATTTGTGTGCTCAGTCGCTCAAAAAGCTGGGATAGTATGGTACAGTGTGTAAAGCCAGATTCAAGTCAGAGAGGAAACAGGGTCTCTCTCCCTCCCACTCATGGTGGAAACTGATTTTTTGTTTGACTTCTGCATTTGTGAGCTTCTCTGGTGACTCAGTGGTAAAGAATCCACCTGCCAATGCAGGAGACACCAGTTTGATCCCTGGGAGGGAAAGATCCCTGGAGAAGGAAACGGCAACCCACTCCAGTGTTCTTGCCCGGAAAATCCTATGGACAGAGGAGCCTGGCAGAACAGTCCGTTGAGTTACAAAAGAGTCAGACACAACTTAACGACTAAATAACAACAACTGCATCTGTAAATAGCAAAAAAGAATAATACTTACTTACCTTCTAGGGCTAATGAGATATTATAGGGAGAGTTTAAAGTATGACATACTCATATGACATACTGCAAATAATGTCTTAAGAAAAAGTCAGCTATCATTGAAATAGAATGTTTTTCTAAGATTTCTCAGTAATAAGTATGATTTAAGGAAGTGGAAGAATAAGAAGACACTTTTTATAGTGTCCTATTGCTTTATTAATATTCAAGGAAAAAGACAGGAAATGGCAGTTAGTCTCTGAGCCGGTGTGTGTGCTGTCCATGAGAACATTCGCGGCAGAGCACCTGGCCTTTTTATTGATGCTTCTTTAGTCAACAGAAAAAAAGCAAAGAGAAAAAAGGGAATTTATTTCCCCATCCCTGTATAATGAACTGTCTTGACTGCATTGTTTGAAGCACAGCGAACAAGGTTTGATATTTGTAGAACACATTGTGTTTTGAAATCATTGATGTATGTATTCTAACTCGAGTATATCAGGCCACTAGAACAAAGACATTCCAATTTCCATGTCAAGATGATAACTGGATTATTTAGGTGTCAAAAGTACAAAGTGTGCATTAAACCACTTTCTGCCTGGGTATAATGAGATCCTGTATAGGAGATGTATACACACTCGTCCTGCATCAGTCAAACAAATAAACGTGATACGCACTAGAGCTATGGAGCAGGACAAGCACTTATGAATCAGATGCTTGTATTCAAAGAGAGCTGGGCTAACCAAGGCTGGCTGCCAAGACAGAGCTTTTGCATGTGTACTTAAGCTGGCATGTGTCAGTCCCATCACTGGGGCTTTTACACTAAAAAGAGAAGTACTTTATAGAACAGGCCATCAAGTGGAATCCACGTTACTTTATCACTTTTCACTCTGAGTTTATAGCAGAAATATACACAGACACAGACACACACACACCCCCATCCTGGGAGTTACCTTAAAGCAATTCAATGACTGAATATCAAGCATCTTCTGTGGCCAGGCAGGCCCTATGCTAGGCTCTGGGGAGCCAGAGATGAAGAAGACAAAGAGTTTGTGATCTAGCAATGGAGACAAAGGCTTATGTATATTCCTTCCTGCAGTGCGATTTGTGCAATAGCAAACAAAGGGCTTTGGGAGCACAGAGAAGATAGCAGGTAATTCTGCTAGGCAGTTGGGGTAGGAGGTGCAGAGAAAGAGGGGAACATGTTGTTGACAGTGTATAATCTGGTCTCTAAAACATAGCGTCATTTATATTTCATAACCTATGGACTTTCAACACCAGTACCTGTGGAATGAAAGCTTTGGTTTATTGTGCTAAATGTGGGGGCAGACTTGTTCTTATTGCCACCAAAAATAACTAACTTTCAGTAAAGATGGACACGATGAACCTATTTGCAGGGCAGCAGTGGAAACACAGACATAGGGAACAGACTTACGGACAGGGGTAGGGGGAGGAAGGAGGTGGAATGTATGGAGAGAGTGGCATGGAAACATATAGACTACCATATTATGACAGATAGCCAATGGGAACTTGCCATGTGATTCAGGGAACTCCAACCAGGGCTCTGTAACAATCTAGAAGGGTGGGATGGGGAGGGAAGAGAGAGGGAGCTTTGAGAGGGAGGGGACATAGGTATATCTATGGCTTATTCCTGTTGATGTTTGGCAGAAACCAGCACAATATTGTAGAATAATTATTTTTCAATTAAAAATAAATAAATTTAATTATAAAAAAGATGGAAATGAGATAGAAATGAATTGAAAATTTCATTTTGGCAAAACACTTCACTTCCTTCAAATTGTTTGACTGAGCCGTTATTTTACTGTTAAAACAAGGAATTTGCAACTAAGAAAATCACCTGGTATCATATGCTTGTAATGATATTAACTCATTTCTCACAACTGCCCTGAAAATTTAATTAGCATTGACTTGTACGGACAAGTTCTGGTCTTAAATATTCTCACTCTTAAAAATAATCACAATTATTAGTATTATTATTTAAAGAGTAAGTTCACAGAGATTATCTAATTCAATCCTTCCCCACCCAGGGTTTTTCAAGAATGTGAACCCTTGCAAGAGCATATCTACTTGGTGTATGTTTCTAAACATTTCCCATCACATCCATTTACCACACTGCCTTCACAATACACTTTCCAAAAGACATCTCTCTTTATATCACTGTCTTGCTTAAAAATCTCCACTGATCCCCAATGTCTAATAGAACAAAGCTGAGACAGCTTGTCTAAGTATTCAGGACCATTTACGATTTGACACCAATGTAACTTTCCTATCTCATGTTCTGACAGTCTTGATGTGCTCTCTAATCAAGCCTAACTATTTACTGTTCTTTTACCTTGTCTTGCCCTTCTGGGCACCCTTGCTTTTGTGCATGCGTCTTTATCCCAAAGCTCTCTTGTCTGATTCTCTGCTATTTGAACTTGTACTTTAAAAGCCCAGTCAAATGATCGCCTTTGTGAAGTTTTTCCTGACTTCACTTAAAAGTTAATCTGATGCAACCTTAACACACACACATAATTCTATGAAAGTGCATGTACATTTTTTTTTTTTTGGAGCAAGTGTCCCATGGTGTTGCAATTATCCATTTATGAGCATCTCTTTCTCTCTTCCTCCTTAATTAGAGTCACCAT
Source organism: Aepyceros melampus (assembly GCA_006408695.1). NCBI lineage: Eukaryota > Metazoa > Chordata > Mammalia > Artiodactyla > Bovidae > Aepyceros > Aepyceros melampus. The sequence continues at coordinate 18,940 of SJXQ01001681.1, read as the reverse complement.
AAGCATCACCAGAGCAGGATGATATCATTTATATTTGTATACCTAGTACACACTGGAGGACTTCTTCCATAAATGCATAGTTTCTAATCAAGTATCATTATCTTCATTTCACACAAGAGGGATCTGGTGCTCAGAGAGGTTTGCATACTTGCCTGAGGTCATCAGAGGCATGAGCAGAAGAGCTAATGCCAGAGCCTCAGTCATACTGCACAATGCCAGCTACTTCCCATGTGTCCACAGATTTCAGGTTTCCTAAGGGTCATCACTGGGAGACTGATTCATTTTTCTCACTTAACAGACTATTGTAAGCACTTTATTAGTCTTCTAGAGCTGCCATAACAAAATACCACAGACTGGGTGGCTTAAACAACAGAAGTTTGTCTTCTCAAAATTCTGGAGGCTGGAAGTCCAAGATCAAGGGTGGTATCTTCTGAGGTTTCTCTCCTTTTCTTGTAGATGGCCACCTTTTTCTGATGTCTTCATAGAGTCTTCCTGCTGTGTTATCTGTGGGTCCTAATATCCTCTAAAAAGAGAGAAAAATAAGGACACCAGTCAGATTGAATTAGGGTCCGTCCTAATGACCTCAGGTTTTCCTGGTGGCTCCAATGGTAAAGAGTCCACCTACAGTGGAAAAGACCTGGGTTCTATCCCTGGGTTGGAAAGATCCTCTGGAGAAGAGGATGGCTTCCACTCCAGTATTCTTACCTGGAGAATCCCATGGCAGGCTACAGTTCATAGGGTTGCAAAGAGACAGACACGACTAAAGCGACTAACACTAATGACCTCATGTTCACTTAATTATCTCTTTAGAGAGCCTATCTCCAAAGTCACATTCTGAATTCCAGAGGTGGGGGTGGAGTGTATGGTAGGGTTTCAGTATATTAATTTTGAGGGGACATAACTCAGCCCACAGGAGGTACCTTGGTAAATGCTAAGCTGGGCGAACTTTGAGGCAGACTTTGCGGATGTCCACAAGTTGGCACGCCATCTCACATTACCCCGTTCACTGACTCACTGGCATTTGGGGCAGGGAGGAAACAGAAGGGAAACTATACTGACACAGTTTCCTTAGACAGTTAATTAATAGAGGAGATGATTTATTCATCTCATGTCCTCCTGGTCTCTGCCAACACCTCCAACCACCTCGGGGTCTTTGTTCTGAAATTCAGGATCCTTGTGTGAGGCTGTCTTACCTAACGTTTGGATGACTTTGTAGAACAATACCACCTCTGTATTTATGACTTTCCCCATCATTCATGCTCTGGCTGCAAATGGTTAATATAAAACCAGCGAAGGAAGGAAGCCCGGCAAAATTTACAAGGCCAAACAAGAGGGCACCACGAATTTAAAATTCCTTTCCCCAAGTGCCCATGTCCTTTGCTTAATGCTGTGCATCATGGGAGAAAGAATTTTAGGTAAAAACTGGGAAGTTTTCTCTTTACACAGTCGACAGCCAAGATTTCTCATGCTTTTGAAAGAAGTATATTCTGTAAATGATGACAATATTGGTCACAGCCTTAATGCCCACATAAAAGAGCAATTGTGAGATAGGCACCTTCCCCCAATCTTCTCTTTGAGTCCCTCGTGTGTCCCAACCACTTTTAAATCATTGTGTGCTTTCTTCTCTCTGGCAACAGTGCGCCCAGAAGGACCAAACATCTAAAGCATCTTCTCCCAGGGGCTTCTTCTAACTCAATGAGAAAAGTTTAAACTCCTGACAAAGTCTCCTGTCTTTTTCTCCCTTCATGTTCTCTTCAGCATCTTCCTTTTCTGTTTCCCTCTGTGATGTGAAGTATTGCAGATTCAGAAACACAATGTTATATGAGTGCCAGAGCACGCAAAGGCCAACGAGGCAATGAGCAGACGCACACCACATTGTGCGCTATTGGAAGTGACGGGGCCCCAGACAAGGGGTGAGGGGCTGACCTTGACTCACTGGGTCCAGCGTGTAAAGATCAGCCACAGGGAAATTTTATCAGAGGAATTCACGTATAAATAGGACCTAAAATAGTGTTCTGGAAACACCCACCTATACTCCCTGTGCCCTAACTTGACACTTCCATGATTGTTTCCATAGCTTTCTTTTCTTTGGACTTTTTTCCATTTGTTCATTACATCTTGGTTTATGTTGAAACATGCTGTTTCTTAACAAATGTCCCTCTCTCTCTTTAAAACATTCTATTTCTAGGCAGACTTTGCCACTTTTAGTTGTATTAAGAAGTCCTTGATGATTCTTTCCTTTCTTTGCCTCCCGCATTAGTGAGACTACACTTCTCCCCTTGTTATTGGAGAGGTCATGACCACAGAATTGGGTGACTGATTATTGGACCTTTCGGTGTCAGCTTAAGAGAAGAGTTGGGAGCAGGTGGGGGAGATAAAAATAGAATTTATAAGCCTGATAAAGGCTATTGGCAGGAGACTAACCTTAACTGGGCAAGATGTTTACTTACGGATTTTAATATTTCGAAAAGTAATCAGAGCGAACTGATACGAAATAAGAGTTCTATAAAGGAAACCACAACCCTGTGTTGAGAATCAGCCCAGTAGTCTTTCTCCTTCTCCTGGTTATGAATCTTTCTGCTTCCCTCTGCCGAGCTTGAGAAATGTCTGAAGTGGGACCCCAGAGGGGCTTACACCTTGCCCAGCGGCTGGTAGGTCGGAGGCGGGGCTACCCCTGCAGGAGGTGTTACAAAGGCATGCAAATCAAAACCACAATGAGGTACCATTTCACGCCAGTCAGAATGGCTGTGATCCAAAAGTCAACAAGCAATAAATGCTGGAGAGGGTGTGGAGAAAAGGGAACCCTCTTACACTGTTGGTGGGAATGCAAATTAGTACAGCCACTATGGAGAACAGTGTGGAGATATGGCTAACAAACACATGAAAAGATGCTCAACATCACTCATTATCAGAGAAATGCAAATCAAAACCACAATGAGGTACCATTTCACACCAGTCAGAATGGCTGCGATCCAAAAGTCAACAAGCAATAAATGCTGGAGAGGGTGTGGAGAAAAGGGAACCCTCTTCCACTGTTGGTGGGAATGCAAATTAGTACAGCCACTATGGAGAACAGTGTGGAGATTCCTAAAAAATTGCAAATAGAACTGCCTTATGATCCAGCGATCCCACTGCTGGGCATACACACCAAGGAAACCAGAATTGAAAGAGACACGTGTACCCCATTGACTTTCTTTTAACAGTTTTAGTTCCGTTCAGTCGCTTAGTCATGTCAGACTCTTTAGGACCCCATGAACTGCAGCACACCAGGCCTCCCTGTCTATCACCCACTCCTGGAGTTTACTCATCTCATGTCCATTGAGTCAGTGATGACATCCAACCATCTCATCTTCTGTCGTCCCCTTCTCCCACCTTCAATATTTCCCAGCATCAGGGTCTTTTCAAATGAGCCAGTTCTTCACATCAGGTGGCCAAAGTATTGGAGTTTCAGCTTCAACATCAGTCCTTCCAGTGAACACCCAGGACTGATTTCCTTTAGGATGAACTGGTTGGGTCTCCTTGCAGTCCAAGGGACTCTCAAGAATCTTCTCCAACACCACAGTTCAAAAGAATCAATTCTTCGGTGTTCAGCTTTCTTTGTAGTCCAACTCTTACATCCTTACATGACTACTGAAAAAACTACAGTCTTCACTAGCTGGACCTTTGTTGGCAAGGTAATGTCTCTGCTGTTTAATATGCTGTATGCTGCTACTGCTAAGTCACTTCAGTCATGTCCGACTCTGTGTGACCCCATAGACGGCAGCCCACCAGGCTCCCCTGTCCCTGGGATTTTCCAGGCAAGAACACTGGAGTGGGTTGCCATTTCCTTCCCCAATGCATGAAAGTGAAAAGTGAAAGGGAAGTCGTTCAGTCATATCTGATTCTTTGCGACCCCATGGACCACAGCCTACCAGGCTCCTCTGTCCATGGAATCTTCCAGACAAGACTACTGGAGTGGGGTGCCATCACCTTCTCCGAATATGCTGTATAGGTTGGTCAAAACTTTCCAAGGAGCAAACGTCTTTTAATTTCATGGCTGCAGTCACCAGTTGCAGTGATTTTGGAGCACCTCAAAATAAAAGTCTGCCACTGTTTCCACTGTTTCCCCATCGTTTGCCATGAAGTGATGGGACCAGATGCCATGATCTTATTTTTCTGAATGTTGCACTTTTAGCCCACTTTTTCACTCTCTTCTTTCACTTTCATCAAGAGGCTCTTTAGTTCTTTTTCATTTTCTGCCATAAACGTGGTGTCATCTGCATACCTGAGGTTATTGATATTTCTGCCAGCTATCTTGATTCTAGCTTGTGCTTCATCTAGCCCAGCGTTTCTTATGATATACTTTACATATAAGTTAAATAAGCAGGGTGACAATATACAGCGTTGACGTACTCCTTTCCCTATTTGGAACCAGTCTGTTGTTCCATGTCCAGTTCTAATCGTTGCTTCCTGACATGCATACAGATTTCTCAAGAGGCAGGTCAGGTGGTCTGGTATTCCCATCTCTCTCAGAATTTTCCACAGTTTATTGTGATCCAGACAGTCAAAAGCTTTGGCATACATAATCATTAAAGCAGAAGGAGATATTTTTTCTGAAACTCTCTTGCTTTTTTGATGATCCAGCAGATGTTGAAAGTTTGCTCTCTGGTTCCTCTGCCTTTTCTAAAACCAGCTTGAACATCTGGAGGTTCACGGTTCACATATTGTTGAAGCCTGGCTTGGAGAATTTTGAGTGCCTGGTGGAGCGGCAGCCGTGGGTGGCCATGGGAACTGCTAAGGAGCATGTCAGATTGTGCCAGCGGCTCAGCGGTGGGCCCTGCCACCCCCTCAGACCCACTCTCAACAGGACTGCCCCACCAGGGCCCGGGTGACTTGCCCCACATCTCCATCCCCAGATGCCCTGGGCACCAGCCATGCTGTGCTGCCACCTGGTGCACACAGGCTTTGGAGACAGCCTCATGCTGGCTTGCTGGCGGTGATTTTCTGGACGACAAACAATGGCTCAGCACCATGTCTCAGTATGACAGCGTAGCCGGGCAGTGGAACCACTTCCAAGACCATTATTATTTCTGTGCTTGGAGTCCAGGAAAGGCCTTTAATAGGGGAGACGTTTTGATGTCTTGATGGTTCAAGTAGCTCAGTAAGTGTGAAAGTTGACTGTAACTATGCACAGTGCTGGAGCAATGAGCTGTTAAGAGGAGATACCCTCTTCCAAGGTCAGAGAAACCCCCATAAGATGGTAGGCACTGAGAGAGGGCCTAAGAGGACAGGCAGACTGAAACCAAAGTCACAGAAAACTAATCTAATCACACGGACCACAGCCTGTTCTATTTTAATAAAACTATGAGGCATGCCCTGTGGGGCCATCCAAGACGGATGGCTCATGGTAGAGAGTTCTGAAAAACTGTGGTTCTCTGGAGAAGGGAATGGCAAACCACTTCAGTATTCGTGCCTTGAGAACCCCACGGAAAGTAAGAAGAGGCAAAAAGATAGGACACTAAAAGATGAATTCTCCCCAGGTCAGTAGGTGCCTAATATGCTACTGGAGATCAGTGGAGAAAGAATGAAGGGATGGAGCCAAAGTAAAAGCAATACCCAGTTGTGGATGTGACTGGTGATAAAAGCAAGGTCCAGTGCTGTAAAGAACAATATTGCATAGGAACCTGGAATGCTAGGTCCATGAATCAAGGCAAATTGGAAATGGTCAAACAGGAGGTGGCAAGAGTGAACATCAACATTTTAGGAATCAGTGAACTAAAATGGAATGGAGTGGGTGAATTTAACTCAGATGACCATTATATCTACTACTGTGGGCAGGAATCCCTTAGAAGAAAGGGAGTAGCCATCATGGTCAACAAAAGAGTCTGAAATCCAGTAATTGGATGCAATCTCAAAAACAGCAGAATGATCTCTGTTTGTCTCCAAGGTAAACCATTCAATATCATGGTAATCTAAGTCTATGCCCCAACGAGTAATGCTGAAGAAACTGAAGTTGAACAGTTCTATGGAGATCTACAAGACCTTTTAGAACTAATGCCCAAAAAAGATTCCCTTTGCATTATATGGGGCTGGAATGCAAAATTAGAAAGTCAAGAATCACCTGGAGTAACAGGCAAATTTGGCCTTTGAGTACAGAATGAAGCAGGGCAAAGGCTATAGAGTTTGCCAAGAGATCACACTGGTCATAGCAAACACTCTCTTCCAACAACACAAGAGAAAACTCTACACATGGACATCACCAGATGGTCAACAATGAAATCAGATTGATTATATTCTTTGCAGCCAAAGATGGAGAAGCTCAATACAGTCAGCAAAAACAAGACCAGGAGCTGACTGTGGCTCAGATAATGAACTCCTTATTGCCAAATTCAGACTTAAATTGGAGAAAATAAGGAAAACCACTAGACCATTCAGGTATGACCTAAACCAAATCCCTTATGATTATACAGTGGAAGTGATAAATAGATTTACGGGACTAGATCTGATAGAGTACCTGCTGAACTATGTATGGAGGTTCATGACATTGTATAGGAGACAGGGATCAAGACCATCCCCAAGAAAAAGAAATGCAAAAAAAGCAAAATAGGAGGCCCTACAGATATCTGTGAAAAGAGAAGCAAAAAGCAAAGGAGAAAAGGAAAGATATACCCATTTGAATGCAGAGTTCCAAAGAATAGCAAGGAGAGATAAGAAAGCCTTCCTCAGTGATCAGTGCAAAAAAAAATAGAGGAAAACAACAGAATGGGAAAGACTAGAGATCTCTTCAAAAAAATTAGAGATACCAAGGGAATATTTCATGCAAAGACGGGCTCAATAAACGACAGAAATGGTATGGACCTAACAGAAGCAGAAGCTATTACAAAGAGGTGGCAAGAATACACAGAAGAACTGTACAGAAAGATCTTCATGACCCAGATAATCATGATGGGGTGATCACTCACCAAAGAGCCAGACATCCTGGAAAGTGAAGTCAAGTGGGCCTTGAGATACATCACTATGAACAAAGCTAGTGGAGGTGATGGAATTCCAGTTGAGCTATTTCAAATCCTGAAAGATGATGCTGTGAAAGTGCTGCACTCAATATGCCAGCAAATTTGAAAAACTCAGCAGTGGCCACAAGACTGGAAAAGTTCAGTTTTCATTCCAATCCCAAAGAAAGGCAATGCCAAAGAATGCTAAACTACCACATTATTGCACTCATCTCACATGCTAGTAAAGTAATGCTCAAAATTTAAGAGTTTAGCTAACACAAACAAGTTGGAGGTTTATATAAGCAAAAGACAAAGAAGGTCCTTGAATATAATATTTATATATTAACTCTCAGTGACTGGCCACTTTTATTAAGACTGAACTTTGTCATCAACAATCTCCCTCTCCATTTCCAAAATAAAGTTTTCTAAAACCTGCTCTAGGCTCTAATTTTATTACAAAATCTCTGAAAAGAGACTTCATTATTTCAAAATTACAGAGTCTAATAACTGCTGCTTAAAGATATATTTCTGTGTGCCTTAATTTTCTCTTTGTACTCTTTACTATCTGCCTAAAAATTTGACATGTTTTTGAATACATTTTGAAACTTAAGGAATACTCTAAAATTGGCAACCCACTCCAGTATTCTTACCTAGAGAATCCCATGGGCAGAGGATCCTGGTGGGCTGTGGTCCATGGGGTCGCACAGAGTCGGATACAACTGGAGTGCTCTAGCTCACAATGAAGCTTAGCTCTTTTCTACGTAGAATTGCTCTAAAAGTCTTACAAGATACCTTTTGCTTTTCTTCTTCTATCTGAGGATTTATTCATTTATAGATAAAGATATACACTCAAGTATTTATGAAAAGTTATACTACATATTCTTATCTCAATTGAAGCAGGATTTTGAGGCCCCAAATTTGCTTATCTATGACTGAGCTCAATGTAGTTGAAACTTTTATTTCTTCTTGTTGAAATGAGCTCAGTGTTGCTAAGTAAAGTTTTAAAAATTAAGTATCATTTAAAATTCTGATATTTCTTAACCACTTAGTCACTGTAAATAATTTCATGAATCTCTTCTTTCCTCCTCTGAGAGCTCTGAAAGAGATCTGAGTTCCAAGACCAGCAATCATGTTTGGAATTATAAATCATCCTTGTTCAGAGCTGGTGGGCTGCTTAATTTATAAATGTTCTTTGTCCAACCTGATATCCACAGAGCTATCACTTAGCTGTTTCTAGTCATTGTCTCTGTGCCTTTGCTGTTGAAGTCCTTCATTACAGCATGATCTTTGAACACCAGTTTCACAAGTCCTTTGACATCCTACTTTTTTCAGGGTCTTTTGGTAGACCGTATTCAGCCTGTCTTTTGCACTCTGAGTAGACGAGTCTATATTTGAATGCTTCTACTCATCACATTGTGTTTTCCAGTCTTCTCTAAGACCATGCATGTTCTCTTTCCCTAACATAGCTCTCTACCACACTGATCACACACTCAGTGTAGAGTTTCCCTGAAAGTAATGTGGACTCCTAAAACTTCTAGATTAGTAGCTTCCAAGGTGGTGGACAGTAAAAGGGAGGAAGCAATATATGTTCCCAGGGGAGCATTTGGAAATGTGAGAAATGCTTTCTTGTTGTTGCAATGACTGAGGTGAATATTTAAAATGGACCCCAGAACAAAAGTTGTCCTCCACAAAATGTCATTAATACACACTTATGAAACACTCAAGGAGTAATAGAAAATTTTCTTAATAGCTCTAAGATTAACTCTATAGTTGCATCTAGTGCTTGAACATTTTCACCTGCCCTAGACTTTGAACCAGAAGAGAATTTGACTCAGAAATCAAGTTAAATCACCTGCAAATATCTCACTCCTCCAAATCTATTGATTTGTTTCTTTTAGGTTGAGGGCTGGTTCATGGATGATTGTCTCAAGTTTGTTGTTTATGAATAAGCCTCATGTTTGTTTTCCTGGACTCTTTGTTATTTTTTTAAACTGGGAAACTCATATCCATTAGTAAATCAGTAACATTTCTCTCCCAAATACATAACTTTTATGTTGGTTAATCTTGAAAGTTTTATTCTCAGGAAGTTCACTTATGCTAAGGTTAAAAAATAAAACACATTTTTAGTGAAATATTTGTCTTATTATACTAAACATCTTACCTTGAGGAATGGGGTGGGGGGATAGAAGGTCTCAGTATGGTAAGAAGCACTGAAGGAAAGGAAAATCTGTTTATTATTTCCAAATAAAATTGAAAGATTGATTGCTAATACCATATAGATTATGGAGCTATCTAATTTAATCAATGTATAATATTTTGATATGGTCTCTGACATTTCAGACCTAAGTAAAGTTTTTTAAAACACTGTTTGATAGATTAAAAAGATAAATAAATGGGTGGATGAATGAAAAGATTGATACCATTTCCTTTTCATTATTTATGAAATATATTTTAAATTTTGGAGAATACATAATACCCATGTAATCCATATCTTTATCAAAAAATGGAATATTTACATTACACCAGAAGCTCCCTCATTCTCCTTTCCAGTAAAACATCCTTTCCCAATGCCTAATCAATCAATTTTGCTTCTTCTAGGATTTCACAGAAGTGTAATTATACAGTATATACAGTTTATATCTGGCTTTATCCACTCAATCATTTTCTCTTTGTAATGCTTTTGAGGTTCATGCATGCCCATGCAAATGTTAGTAGTTGGTCTTTTAAATACTGAGTAAGATTCTATAGTATGAATATCACACTTTATTATTCTTGATGGATATTTTATAATTTCTGGTTTCTTGCTGTTTTGAACAAATCCGCTATGAAGATTATTGTGTAAGATTTTCATGAAGATGTGTTTTCATTTTTCTAGAATAAACACCCAAGGCATGGCATTTGCTTTGTCTCACAGTACCTATGTGTTTGTTCTTAGTTGTGTCAGACTCTTTGTGACACCATGGACTGTAGTCCGAAAGGCTCCTCTTGTCCATGGAGTTCTCCAGGCAAGAATACAGGAGTGGGCAGCCATTCCCTTCTCCAGGGGATCTTCTGGACCCAGGGATCAAACCCAGGTCTCCTGCATTGCAGGCAGATTATTTACTGTCTGAAACAGATTATTTACTGTCTAACCAAGGTATTTAGTCATGTACAAAAATACCAACAATATTACAGTTTCTTTATCTTCTCAATATCTAGTGTAGTTATTTCTTCATATTAGTCATTCTTAGTGGTATATAAAGTAATCTTACTACAGTTTGACTTGTGTTTCATGGAAAATAATACTGAGCAATTACTCCTGTTCTTGGAAATTTTTCTATGTATAGAGGTGTATGTGTGCATATGTGTGTCTCCATGTGCTTGTGTATGTGTCAGAGAGGGAACTCAAGAATTTGGCTAGTCTATTTTCTGGAGAAGTTATTCATATATTCTGGATATAAGTCCTTTATCTAGTACATCTTTGGCAAATATTCTCTTAATCCATGCCTTGCATGTTTATTTCTCCAATAGTATATTTTGAATAAGCAAAATATTTTAATCTTATGAATTTCAAGTTTTCATTTTTTTTCTGTCTAAAGCAGCTATATATACAACTGTATATATACTTTGAAATTAAAATTCCAGTTTCTTCTATTTTGTTTATTTCAATATTTTGATCTTTTGAAAATTCATAGGTATTTTAGAATCTGTCAATTTGTATAAAAATGAGTTGAACAAATGAATTGTTTGGGAAAGCATTAGCATGATCACCATATTGAATATTCTAATATACATTGAATAACATTTCATTTTTGTAGGTCTTCTTTAATTTTAATAGTTTAGAGACCCTAGACGTATACTGTTAAGCTTCTGAAGCATTTTATAGCATTGAGTGCTATTATAATTGGAATCAATTTTATTTTTTTAATTTTTGTTTTATGGAGCATATTGAACTTTATTTTATTTTTGTATAAAAACCTGTATAAGCAGCAACATTGTTAATTTATGGAGTAGAGTCTTAGGATTTTCTGTATGTAAAACTGCACCAGTTATTATTGTAGAATTTCTTTCATCCTTCTAAATCATTAACTATTTGAATTGTTCTTTCCTTTTTCGTGGATAAGACATTCAATAGCTATTGAATACAAATAATGAGAAGAGGAATCTTCAGGTGATTGCTGATCTTCTAGGAAAACATTATGTTTTGCCATTAAATATGATATTAATGGTAGGTTTCCCATATATCTTTTTCATCAGATTGGATATGCTTGCTTCTATTTCTGTTTTCTGTGAGGTTTTATCATGAATAGCTATTTATTATGTCAAATACTTTTTCTGTAGTTTTTTTTTTTTTTTTTTTTTTTTGGCCATGGCATGTGTCATGCAGTCTTGTTAACCTGACCAGAGATCGAACCCATGCCCCCTCCCGTGGAAAGTCAGAGTTTTAACCACTAGAGGGCCAGAGAAGTCCCTGCAACTGTTGTTTTTTAGTTTGTTAATATGGTGAGTTGCATTGTCTGATTTCAAACATTAAACCAATCATTATTTCTAAGAATCACTCATCTTGGTTATAATATATTACTTTATATATTTCGATATTTAATTGCCAATAGTATGTTAATATTTGGGGGGTGATTTTGTTTATTTCTGCATATTGTTTCCTGAAGGATAATGGTCTTTGATTTTCTTGTTTTATAATACTCTAATCTGCTCTTGCTATCAGGCTTATGGCTGCCTGTAAAATTAATTGGAAAGTATTTCCTTTTATTCCATTTTTACAAAGATTTTTTTTCTTATTATTGATGTTATTAATTCTTTAGATGTTTGGTAGAATTTTCCAGTGAAAACAATCTAGGACTGAAGTTTTCTTTGTGTGAAGATTTTTTATTTAATTTTATTTTTTAGAAGGAAAATAATTATTCCTGGATTCTAAGAAATTGACAGTGTAGGAAGCAGCAGTGTAGGAAATCCATCTACCCTCTCAGTTACACTGACAGCATCTGTATTATGTCATTGCTTTGGAACTTTACAGTCTTGAAGGCTTACAATTTCTAGGAGAAGACTTAGTTGGTGAACTATGATTGTGCGTACTTGCAAAGCACTTCAGTTGTGTCTAACTCTTTGCAACCCTATGGGACTGTAGTCCACCAGGCTCCTTTGACCATGGGATTCTCTAGATAAGACTTCTGGAGTGGGTTGCCATGTGCTTCTCCAGGGGGTCTTCCTGAACAATGGTTAATTTAGCTCAATTTTAGCTCTTAGTTTAGCAATGGCTGCCCTTGCCCCCTTGAGCTTCAGCCCCCTGCAAGCAGCAGATCAAGTTTTCCTGCAGTAGCTGCAAGCAGGTAGTGGGAACCAGGGTGGATCCCTAGGACCCCATACTTCAGGTATTGAGAGTCTGTGTTCAAAACTGATGGTTCAGAAGACATTGTTACTGTGTCTTTCGCTATTGTTTAAATCTCTCTCCATCTGGCTAATGTAAGTTCCAGGGAATTTAAATGCTGATGCCTTTTTTCCTCTTCATTTTTGTTTTCATTTTTTCCCACTTTTGAAAGCAAAATGTTAAAGACTGAAATGTTAAAAAGTAACTATATACATAGAGGAAATTAAACAGTTACTCTGCATAATTAGGAAAGAGTGACTAAAGACCTTAGGTTTATACCTCAAGCACTAGGTTTATACCTCAAGCATTAGGTTTTTACCTCAAGACATTTGGCACAAAGACAGCCTATAACAAATAAAACAGAAAAACACTGAGAAGGGGAAGAATGTAGTATCTAGAGCAGCCACATTATTAGTTTCATATGTTCAGTTTTAACAACAACAACAGAAAAATCACAGAGCATGCAGAGAAACAGAAAAAATGTGTCCCATTCAAAGATGAAAATTAAAACAGGAGCTTTCTCTGAGAAAGACATGCCAGGTCTATCAGACAAAGATGTTAAACAACTATCCTAAAGATACACAAAAATTCTAGAGGAAGACATGAATGAAGTCAAGAAAACAATATATGAAAAAAGTAGAAATATTAATATAAAGGCAGAGGACCTAAAAGAAAAGTAACTAAAATGAAAATTATAGCAGAAGGTGTCAAAAGTAGATTTGAGCACTCAGAAGAAAGGTTTAACACCATTAAAAATAATAATAATAATTAAAAAATAATAAATTGCTAATTTGGTTTATCCAGGTTTAGGAGAAATACTGGTAAGAATTTAAACTCTAAAAAAGAAGAAAAAACATTCAAAGAATTTCAGAGAAGTAAAACAAAGATTAACACCAAAAAAGAAAAAAAAAATTAACATTATACCTGTCATGCAGTAACACATATTAGAGGATAGTGCAATAACATTTAATTCTGAAACATTTCATGAATACTGGCATAGAAAACAATAGAGCACCGTAGTTTAGAGACATCGATATTAGACATTGAGAAACTATCATTTGTACTAAGTCAGAGGTGATCTGCATATATAAACCTTCCTTGATGGGTGGGTCACTAACATGGTTAAAAAAAATTGAAAGCACCACTAATCTTTGAAGGGCTTCCTCTGTGGCTCAGCAGTGAAAAATATACCTATAGCGCAGAGGGTGAGGGTTCAATCCCTGTGTCAGAAAGATCCCTGGAGGAAGAAATGGCAACCGCCTCCAGTACTGTTGCCTGGGAAATTCCAGGAACAGAGCCTGGCAGGCTGCAGTCCATGGGGTCACAAAAGAGTCAAACATGACTTAGCAACTAAATAACAACAGCAACTGATCTTTGAAAAGCTCTACAATGTATAATGATTTTTTTCCTTCTTCTGCAAGCTGATGTATAATGAAACCACTGGAAAACAATGTAAATGAAAAGGTATACTTAGAGCTCCTTCCTGGATCAGGAGTATAAAGATAGCATAGTACATAATATATTTGCTTTATTCTGTGGTTTGGAAAGTAGTGCTTATGGATTCACCCTTCTTTGTTGTTATTTGTATAGCATAAAGTATTCATGAAAATAGTTGTCTTTAAGAACACCAGTGAAATCAAAGAAAATTATATGTTAAATAAAATTTAAACTCTAGGAATCATACATTTTAGAAATGAATCTGCTAAAAATATAATAACTAGAGCATGCCTGTGATATTCATATTTCAATGTATGATGAATTATTCAGTATTAATTACATGGCCACTGCTAATTTAGGACAAAATTAATTATCAGAAAAATGTGTTAGCAGCTTTCAGCTTCCCTGTTTTAAGTTGCTTTTGGTTTCGATTTGGTTTTCCTTTCTCTGGACAAAACCTCCGCCGTTAACCTGGTCTCGGTATCTGGTGATACATAACATTTCCAAGAACATTGATTTGTACATTGTGGTCCTTGGATCTTTGAAGGTTCTTTATAGGGGGGTTGGTTGGGGATTCCCCAAGTCAAAACTGTTATCACTATCAAGACATATTTTGCCTTTTTTACTATATTGACTTTTTCACTGATGGTACAAAAGCAAGGTAGAATAAAAGTGCTGGCATGTAAACATGAATCAAAACAGGCCCAGACTGTACCAGTAATTATTGTACTTTTTACCTCTACACATAGCAGACAAAAGAATACTCAGACTGCTGTTGATGGCTTGCAAATCAGAGACTGCTACTACTTAAAACCAGGAGCTGTATTTGGAAAGCAAACATAAGTTGTGTCATGAATATCCGAAAAGAAAATAGTATTAAACCTAAGGTGACATGTAGGGCTCATGGGGGAACTTAAAACAGTAGGAAAGTGGTTACTAGTAGAATAAGCTTTGGAAGAGACAGATAACAAACTGAATAATAGAAGGAGGGAAAAGAGAAAGCATAGGAAGAGGAAAAGGGGGAAGAAGATTGAGCATTTCCATTACTACATTGTAATATATTATATGGTATAAAAACATAACTTTGCAGTGTAATATGTCCACATGCATTTATTTCAGTAGATGTTACTCTTATGCTGAAAGACCAAGTGCAATAAATAATACAAAAATATAAAGAAATAAAAATAATACAGCAATGGTAAGAAAATTAAAGAGCAATACAAAAAAAAAAAAAAACCCTAAAATATGAGGCATGGACATTTACTATAAAGATATATGATGGAAACAGACTTTTTAGAAATAGTAGAAGCAATTTTATTTAACTTAAAAAGATTTTGAGTCAAAAGAATAAAAAAAGTAATTTAGTTTTAGCAGAGTTGAGCAAAAATACTGGTGAAAATGTTGAACTCTAAAATGGAAGCAAAAATAGTTCTAAAATGGAACTAAAAATTGCCAGACAGGTTAAAAAAAATTAACATCAAAAACAGGAGATTTAGTTTGACATTATATTTCTCATGCAGCAACACCAAGGAATTTTCTAATTAGATAAAATATTACTCACAAATCAAGATGAAAACATTGTTTCTGATCTGTAAGATTTTAGAAACTATACCTATGATGTATCCCACATGAATGAATTTAATTAATGCCCATGCCAATATTTCAATCACAACTTTCTATTTTTTAAACATCTCTTTTCTGATGACCCTTTAAAAAAAATTCTTATTCCATTTAGAATAGTTGCTTGATTGTAGACAGCCAGTGTTGTTATCCATCCAGCTAAATTGCATAGTTGCTAATATTTTAAGAATTCATCATTGTTGAAAGACAACTGACATTTGGAAATGTAGAAATAAATAGCTATATAAATTTGAGTTTGTTTTGTTTTGTTTTTGAGAAGACAGAGAGTTCTAAATGGTCAAATGCCAGTGGTATTACTTATTTAAATGTTTGGCTGTGGATCCATGGAAAATGAAACACACAAAAACAATAATTCAAAACATTCCCAGTGAAAATACCTTACTAATAGACAATTAAGTCATTTAAATATTTTTGTGGAATACAAATACTGACATATAGCATATAACATTATATAAGATACCCTCTGCTGTGAAATATACTCAGAATTTGTCTTACAAATTCATGAGATGATTTATGTTATCATTTCTTTGCTCCTGTGACCTCACAAACCAGTATTTTTTTCTTTTTCTTTCTTTCTTTTTTTTTTTTTTTGACATTTTTTAATTAATGATTTCATATAGTCTTGGAGAAAAGGAAACAACAGGAAGTTAGAATTGAGGTTTTAGTCTGCCTAACAATTCAGAGCATTTTAAACTTAGACCAGTGTTTCATCAGTTTTAATTCTTAAAATTTCCAGGACCAAACATTATTAAGGTATTCAAATTTCACAACTCTAAATATAAGTATTCTAGAGATGATTTTTATATTTAAGCCTGAAACTAAATGCATACAAAAATCTTTATCTTAATTAGAATAGAGTATTCTGATATTATGTGTGTGTGTATCTTAAATCACTATCACATTTAAGCCAGTGTGATGTGAGAGGACAAGGAGCTGTTCAGAACAAAACCGAACTTTTAGAATAATATTGATTTTCTGCCTACTGAAATACTTCCATAAATCATGATCATTGTGTGCCATTCCTTTGTGCCCTTGATTTTGCAAACTATAATCTTTTACCTCAAGCCTAGAGAAAAGAACCTTTTTCTTAATATTTCTTCCTACTTATGCATTTTACGTACTTCCTCTGTCTTCTTTTTTTATGGTGCTGACATCTCAAGGTCAACAAAGTGAACTAATGAATAATAACGTTTGTTCTCAGTGGGATTTCTGCCCATGAGTTTAGTTAAACTAAGAAAAAATAAACTCTCTAGCTCATCAAGTGTTTGCAACCTTCTAAGTGGGATTTCTGAAATGTTTGAGACCAAAAATACGACTGCAAACACTTTAAATTTATGACTTAAACTTTATATACACCATCTTTATCTTGTATTTTCTATTTTCTGTATCCATAAGACCAACCTATATAATCTGATATTTGTATTCAGGATAGAACAAATTGATAAATGTCTTGTAATTTTCATTTCATATGAAATCAAGAGCAATGTTATTCTGGTAATATTCAGGGAATGATTAATCCTGTCTCATTTATATTTATTAGTCTTTGCTATTTTGATAATTTTTCACATATTCTGATTATTCATTACCACTACTCACACAATTGATTGGCTATAATGAATATTGTGCGCTCTTCTCAGCTGAAATAGCTCTTCTTCATAGGACTCATTGGAAAATAATAAAAATGTGACAGGTAAATATATTGGATAGGGGAGTGCAAGAAAATGGATTGGAACAGGACAGTTGAAATGAAGAAAAAGAAAAATTATGAAAGACTTTATTAGAAGAGATAATGTACAGAAATAGCACATGTTAGCAAGAAAGAGATTCTATGAATCAATTGTACCTTTGTACAGGGTTTCTTAATAACTCCTGCTCTTGAAACACGTTCTAAAGAATCTCCAAAATCAAAGAGTCTTTAATGGAATGCACCTTCACCAAAGGGTAGCAACTTGACACACTTCTTTCAGCAGAGTTTGAATTCCATAAGGAAATATCATGACATTAACCAAAGGTGATCACTAACTGATCTGAATTAAATAGATACAAACCAAAGGCAAGGTACCCTTAGGAATTTGAACATAGAATAATAATGGCCTAATTTATTCAGGGCATAAAGCGCAGCTTAAGTTCAGCAAAGCAATTATAATTTCTATCTTGCAGAAATGTTTTATTTTAATCAGTACAATCAGGTTATTTTTCTCTTATCATAATTGCTTGCTATCCATAATATACAATATCTATCTATCTGATCTGTCTATCTCCCTATATTTTCACTCATAAATGCAAAAGTTGCTGTCATTTGAGGTAAAAAATAAATCTCAATTACTATTTACTCTAAAACAATAAGCTAACCTAATTAAACTCATTTTAAAATGAAATACATGCAAAAATAAAAAAGAATATATTTAAAATAATCAGTATAGGACGGGCTTAGGATTTAGAATTAAATGTGAAAATAGCACAAAGGAAGATTCAAGGTAACTACCTCTGATTGGTTAGCAGCCATGGGATAATTTTTAATGTATCTAAAAATTCCTAAAAAATGTTTTGTTCATCAGAATTTGTAAGAAAATTATCTTTGTTTCTATTTTTAATGACCATTTTCTGATTAATATAAAACAAGTAATTCATGTACATGATTCAATTTATAAGAATATTCTAAAAATATGCTTTTTAAGTAATATACAAAACTTTGATTTCTCTAGTATGATCAGAATCTACTACACCAGGCACTGCCGAAATTCCTTGAAAAGAAAATGAGCTACACCCTAGCACAAGTCCTACAATGCCCTCAGGCAGGGGGCTAGCCACGCCTGTTGGAGGTGATGGAACTGAGGTCTAGGCCTGAGCTACCTGGGGTTGATTGGCATGGCTTGTTGTCTCTGTTTAGCAGGACATTGCTGGCAAAATGCCTCATTTGGCCACAAGAGAAAAACTTTTTATTTGTAGAATCTTTTTTGTTACGATTATTTCTCTCTCTCTCTCTCTCTTTTTTTTGTCCCCCCCCC
>SJXQ01001680.1:0-62829 GCA_006408695.1 Aepyceros melampus | reverse complement strand
CTCGATGGACGTGAGTTTGGGTGAACTCCAGGAGTTGGTGATGGACAGGGAGGCCTGGCGTGCTGCGATTCATGGGGTCACAAATAGCCAGACATGACTGAGCAACTGAACTGAACTGAACTGATAAGACATGATACCATAAAAGTCCTAGAAGAAAACATAGGCAACATATTCGGTGATATAAATCATAGCAACTCTTTCTTAGATCAATCTCCCAAGACAAAAGAAATAAAAGCAAAAATAAACAAGTGGGGCCCTAATCAAACTTATAAGCTTTTGCGCAGCAAGGGAAACCATAAACAAAATGAAAAGACAACCTAAGGAATGTGAGAAAATATCTGCAAATGATGTGACTGACAAGGGTTTTATTTCCAGAATACACAAACAGCTCATATAGGTCAATATAAAAACAATCAACAAATGGGCAGAAGACCTAAACACACATTTCTCTAAAGAAGACATCCAGATGGCCAACTGCTGCTGCTGCTGCTAAGTCGCTTCAGTCGTGTCTGACTCTGTGCGACCCCATAGACGGTAGCCCACCAGGCTCCCCCGTCCCTGGGATTCTCCAAGCAAGAACACTGGAGTGGGTTGCCATTTCCTTCTCCAATGCATGAAAGTGAGAAGTAAAAGTGAAGTCGCTCAGTCGTGTCCGACTCTTAGCGACCCCATGGACTGCAGCCTCGTAGGCTCCTCTGCCCATGGGATTTTCAAGGCAAGAGTACTGGAATGGGGTGCCATTGCCTTCTCCGAGATGGCCAACAGGAACAAGAAAAGTTATCCCACATTGCTAATATTAGAGAAATGCAAACCAAGACTTAAGTAAGGTATCATTTCATGCAGGTCAGAATGGTCATCATTAAAAACTCTACAAAGAAAGAAATGCTGGAAATGGTGTGAAGAAAAGAGAACGTTCCTACACTGTTGGTAGGTAGGAGTATATATTGGTGCAGCCAGTACGGAAAACTATGCATTTTCTTAAGGTACAAAAATCTGAGCTACCATATGACTCAGCAATCCCATCTTGGGCATATAACTGGAAAAGACAAAAATTCTAATTTGAAAGGATACATGCACCCGATTGTTCACAGCAGCACTATTTATAATAGCCGAGACTTGGAAATAACCCAAATGCCCATCAATAGACAACTGGTTTAAGAAGATGTGATATATATACATATATATATACACACACACATACACATATACAATGAAATATTACTCAGCCATTAAAAAGATTGAAATATTGCTACTTATAGCAACATGGATGAACCTGGAGAATATTAGTGAATTAAGTCAGACAAAGACAAATACTGTATATTAATAGTATTGCTTATACATGGAATCAAAAAATAATACAAATGAATCTAAATATACAACAGACACATTCTCATAGACATAGAGAACATACTTAAGGCTACCAAAGGGGAAAGGGAGTGGGGAGGGATAAATTAGGACTTTGAAATTAACAGATATACACCACACACAAAACAGACAAGCAACAAGTATTTACTGTATAGCACAGGGAACTATATTCAACACCTAGTAATAAGCTATAAGGGCTTCCCTGGTGGCTCAGGCGGTATAATGGAAATAATCTGAAAATATATGAATCACTTTGCTATGCACCTGAAACCAACACAATGCTGTAAGTCCACCGTGTGTGTGTGTGTGCTTAGACACTCAATTGTGTCCAACTCTTTGCCTGGACTATAGCCGGCCAGGCTCCTCTGTCCATGGAATTTTCCAGGCAAGAATACTGGAGTGGGTAGCCATTTCCTTCTCCAGGGGATCTTCCTGACCCAGGGACTGAACCCACATCTCACGTTTCCTGCATTGGCAGCTGGATTCTTTACCAGTGAGCCACCTGGGAAGCCCTGTAAATCAACTACACTTCAGTTAAAAAATAAATAACCCAGATGGCTCTTGGGGAGTTGGTGGTGGTGTCAAGACTTTCTGGGAGGAATATCTTCACAGTTGATCAAGTCACAACTGCCACACAAAGCCATTTGGACTCTGGAACTTACATGACACAAACTCAGTACTTCGTTTACTCTAATATGCAACTACATATGTGGCTACACCATTATTTCTTGAAAAAATGTAACACCTGGCTAAAGAAATGGAAAGATCTTATATAGAAAAAGTAGCATGCAACATATGGTTGTTTTAGTCCTCAACTGAGCCGTGTTAGAAAGAGTTCAAAAAAGTCTTGAAATAACACTTCATTAGTAATTCCACAAGGATGACACTTGCTGAACCTGGAATCACATATGGAAAAGGCAATTTTACAAAAACTGTTAGACATTTGCCATTAAAAGATTAGGGTGCAAATTTCACTTGAGAAATAGCTATGAATGCCATTAAGTGAATTAGTTGATCAGATCTTTTGAAAACTAACAGCCAACAGTAGGTTATCAGAAGTTCCTTGGCATGTGAACATTATGCAGAGAGAGGAAATTATGAGATGGTTAAAGTGATGGCCAAATGCAGGAGCTTGAAAACCAGGTAAAAACCAAGATATATGTTTTTCCAAGAGAGGCTGTGTAGTACACTGATTGCAAAAATATCTCAAATTCTTCACCTCTCTATATCCCCACTCCCTTAAAATATGACTCTTTAACTTCTGCCATTAAGAAGTGAAACCTATTTCACTAGCCGCTAAATTCTGGGCTAGCTCTGTGATGTGCCTTGGCCAAGAGAATGTAGTATATATGCATGGTCGGTTACTCAGTAGTGTCTGACCCTTTGCAACTTCATGGACTGTAGCCTGCCAGGTTCCTCTGTCCACGGGGTTCTCCAGACAAGAATACTGGAGTGGGAAGCCATCCCCTTCTCCAGGGGATCTTCCCGACCCAGGGATTGAACCCATGTCTCCTACATCTCTTGCATTGACAGGTGGACTCTTTTACCACAGCACCACCTGATGCTATGTCAATTCTGAGCCTAAGCCTCAAGAAGTCAAACATCCTTTCTTTCTCTCCACCCTCCATGTGAGCAAGCTCCAGCTGGCTCTTCTTAGGAGCATGCTGAACAGAGATCAAACTTCCCTCTCCAGCTAAGGCCCCCTAGACCAGCCAACACACAGCAGATCTGGCCATTGACCTCAGATGCATAAGTAAGCCCATTTGAGATCAGTCAATCCTAGGCCAGATCAGCAGAACACTACAGCTGATCAACACCTGTGAGGTTAATTTTAAGTCACTGTGTTAATTTTAAGTCATTGATTTAGAGCAGTTTATGACATAACACTAGCTAACAGATGCAGAACACAAATGACTTTAACCTGTATTAGTTTCTTGTTGCTACTGTAACAAACCACAAATTTAGTCATTTTAAACAACACTGAATTCTCTGACAGTTCTGTAGGGCAGAAGTCTGAGGTCAGTTTCACTGAACTAAAGTCAAGGTTTGGTAGGGCTGGTGTCTTCTAGAGGCCCTAGGGGAGAATCTGTTTTTGCCTTTTTCAGTTTCTACTGGCCCCCTGTATTCATTGGCTTCTGGCCCCTTCCTCTGCCTTCAAAGCACATCAATCCAATCTCTGCTTCCATCATCACATTACTGTATCCTCAAAATCTGTCTCCTCCAGTGCCCCTCTGATAAGTACTCCTGTGAGTATATCAGGCTCATCTGGATTCTCCAGGATAATCCCCCATCTCAACGTCCTGAACTTAGTCAGATTTGCAAAGTCCCTTTGGCCATATAAGGTGACATATTCAGAATCTGGAGATGAGGATGTGGACACATCTGAGGATCACTCTCCAAGCTTCACACTTCCTTATCCTTAAAGTTGCTATAGCCATATCCATTCCTTTTTAAAATGGGCTGTGGAAAGTTCACGTATGGGAAGAAATTTGAATACCAAGTTCATTGGAAAAGACCCTGATGCTGGGAAAGTTTGAGGGCAGGAGGCGAAGGGGGCAACAGAGGATAAGATGGTTGGATGGCATCACTGACTCAATGGACATGAGTCTGAGCAAACTCCGGGTGATACTGATGGACAGGGAAGCCTGGTGTGCTGCAGTCCATGAAGTCACAAAAGAGATGGATATGACTTAGTGAGTGAACAACAACAAAGTTCAACTATACAAGATGGGGCAAAAGAGGATTATAATATAAGATTTAGTTGGAACGAAAGTAAACTTAATAATAATAACTACTACAAAATAACAACTACTACTTATTGACCTCTAACCACAGTTAGAAACTGTGCTAGGCATTTAACATTTAGTTTTCATAATCATTAAAGTCTTTCAAAGTAGTACCTTGCCTACCTGAGGCCAAGGCTGAGAAATTGAAATAGCTTGTCTGCAGCTCTTAAGTGGTTGAGTTGGGATGTGACCCTAAATCTTTTTTGTCTCCAATGTGCACTATGCACGTTACTTAATTAAAGTTTCTCTTACTCCTTGATACCAGTCCTTCAACTCGCAAATCTAATAGTCCACAGGTAAGATTTATAGGCTCAAGGCAAGGGTGAAAAATATTCTCTAGTTCTAAGTGATAGAAGGTTCTACTATAGCTCACTTTAACTAGAAGTCAAATGCTTCTTACGTTAATTTTTAATGTTTCTGGATGTTAGCCTAATAATCTCTCAGTAACTAAAAGCTCTTCTAGTGTTTTTGAACAAACTTTCAAATTTTGACCCATGGAAGAACTTGTTTTACTTGTCCTATGAATCATATTTATTAGTATTATAAAATTGCACTCAGCTTTATCTATTTTCACATTGGCTTAATGTTTATGCAGGCAACAAATTTCTAACTTTGGGTTACTTTATAACTTCTCTGAGATTTTTACTTTGAGAAGTAAATTTGAAGAGTCTTTTTGTTAATGAGGAAAAACTGCTGCTTCACTGAAAAAAATTTCATTTGTAAAAAGTTAAGAGCTTTTCTGACTGGATATTTGTCACTGGCAAGGAACAGGAAGGGCAAATGTATGGCAAATGAAAACAATTTAAATTATGTACATACTAATGCACCCTTATTTGAAATATTTATTAATAAAATATTCATGCTCTCTTGTTACCAAATACTTGACTTCAAAATATTCTTAAGACTTCAAGCTATTTTGGAACTTCACAAGATCATTATAAGGGATGAGGGTACCTTTTTTACACTGCAAACTAAATCCCACTGATTTATTTTGAGGGAAGGTCAAGTTTCTTTTTCACATCTCTTGATGTACTGGTATGCTACAGCTACCATAACAAAGTACTACCCACTGGGCGACTTAAACACCAAACCTCTATCGTCTCTCAGTCCTAGAGGCTAAAAGTCCAAGATCAAGGTGTTGGCAGGGTTGGTTCTTTCTGAGATTTATGAGGGAGAATCTTTTCTATGCCTCTGTCCAGCTTCCAGTGGTTTGCTGGCAATTCTTTGGCCTTCTGTGGCTTATAGACATATCACTCCAATCTCTTTCTGTTCATATGATAATTTCCTATGTGCACATCTATGTTTCAACTTCCCCCTCTTATAAGGACATCGGTCAGATTAGGGGCTCACCCTACTTCAGTGTGACCTCATCTTAACAAATTACATCTATATCTGAAACTAAGTCCCCCTAAAATAAGTTCCTCTGCCAAGTTTACATTAACTTCTTTATCCAAAACTTTTATTCCCTTTCTTGTCCCACAGCTGTTCCCCTCAAGATTCAGAGGTATCCAAGGAAGGAGGGGATTGTCATCTTTAAGAACTCTCTCGGGCTTTCCCAGGACAGACCCCCAGGTCCTCTGCCTGACTCTTCTTTATGGAAAAGCTTTAGAGTCTTGGGCTTCCCCTGAGTTGCAAAAACTGACCCAAGAATTAATTATTGAAAGAATGTGAACGTGTAGCAACAAAAAATAACAGTTGGGCCAGGAGAACTGGTAACAATTTAACAATGATCAGTCATATAGCAGTCATAGAATCTTTAGTTCCTCCCTGAAGGACAGGGATAACAGTGTCTGGTGTGCATTTTTGAGTTGTTTTATAGGTACTAAAACCCCCACCCAGTGGAAGAGGTTAACTGTATGATGACCAGAAGCATGTAGCCCCACGATCAGCTGGAAGCCTGAAGATTGATAATGTTAAACCCCCTGACATCACCCTATTACTTCACCATCAATCATATTGAAAGAATGTGAACGTGTAGCAACAAAAAATAACAGTTGGGCCAGGAGAACTGGTAACAATTTAACAATGATCAGTCATATAGCAGTCATAGAATCTTTAGTTCCTCCCTGAAGGACAGGGATAACAGTGTCTGGTGTGCATTTTTGAGTTGTTTTATAGGTACTAAAACCCCCACCCAGTGGAAGAGGTTAACTGTATGATGACCAGAAGCATGTAGCCCCACGATCAGCTGGAAGCCTGAAGATTGATAATGTTAAACCCCCTGACATCACCCTATTACTTCACCATCAATCAATCAGAGAATTGTGTACCAGTTGATCACATACCTGGGATTCTTTCCTTCACCTTGCTCTAAAAATGCTTCCCTGAAATCCATCAGGGAGTTTGGGTCTTTTATGCTTTTGTTGCCCAGACTCCTTGCTTGGCCTCACAATAAACCCTGCATTTTCCTTCACCACAACTTGGTGTCAGTAGAATGGTTTTACTGTGCATGACTGAGTGGACCCAAATTAGGTTCAGTAACACATCTACCGTATAGCCAAATAAGATCACATTTTGAGGTACTGGGACTTCAACATATGAATTCCTGAGGGAGATAAAATTTAACCTAGGACACTTAGTGGTACATAAGTTTTAAAGCTGAAGGTTGAGTGTAGCTTTAAAAAGCAGCCAGAAATAAATATAGATTGACCATAATGATGAGAAAAAGCCCTACTGTTGTTGAAAAAGGAAGGGACATTTCAGAAACAAATGAGCATAGAAAGAATCAAAGAATTTTGAAACTAGAATTCCAAAATATTTTATAACATAGCAGGGATATAAATTCATAAATTTGGTGGCCCTAGGTTTCACATAGGCTAGACCTGCTTATTTAACTTATATGCAGAGAACATCATGAGAAACACTGGGCTGGAAGAAGCACAAGATGGAATCAAGATTGCCAGGAGAAATGTCAGCTCAGGGAGGCCTGGCGTGCTGCAATTCATGGGGTCACAAAGAGTCGAACATGACTGAGTGACTGAACTGAACTGAACTGAACTGAGGGCAATGAGTCTCCATCATGGCTACACATCAGAATCACCTGGGAGCTTTCAAAAATCCTCATATCCAGGTCCCATCCCAGGAATGTGTAAGTGGAGATGCAGGCATCAGTATTTTTCAACTCCCCAGGTGACTGCAATAGGCAGCTAAGTGAGTTTGTCAAGCACTGGCTTTATAAGCTCAATGATGAGTTAATTTTATTTATTTATTTTTTTTGCCACACCATGTGGCATGCAGGATCTTAGTTCCCTGACCAGGGATTGAACCCATGCCCCCTTCAGGGGAAGTGAGGAGTCTTAACTACTAGACCACCAGGTAAGTACCCTCAGTGATGAGTTAAGAGCCTGGACACTGTGATATATATTTGGTTTTAAACACGACTGCACTTTTGCTGTTGTGAAAGAGCCCTTAGCAACACAGCAGTCCTCAGCACCCTCGTCATAGTGGAAGGGGCATCAGCTGTGCCTCTTTAAGTAATTCAGACTCAAATGCAGACCATTTCCCTCAGGAGATTACTAGGATAAAGATGCTTGAACACATGTTTCCATTATCGCCTAAGAGCCGGACTAATTCTGTACCACTTTAAATTCTTTTCCTGGTTAGCATTCATCCTAGCCAAGCAGAAGTGGTGGTCTGCATTTCATATGAAGTATGTCAGACAAGGACACAATGTCAAAGCCAGATTAAAAACGAGATGCAGGTTCAGAGTCAGAGCATGTGCACTTAAACATAGGGCCTCTCCTGCTAGGGGGCGTCCATCTGCTGAGTCACCTAAAGCCACCCCTTCTTTGACCATTTTGGGTATCCAATCTTTCTGCGAACAATTCTGGCTTCTGTGCTGCCCCCAGAAGCTTGGCATTGCAGGCAGGAGTGGAGGCTGCAGGGCCCCTGAAGTTCCTTCTGCTTTTGCCAGTCACTAGTGGAGGAAAGAAAAGGGAACCAATGAACTCAGTTCTTTAGCATTCTCAGTATCATCACCAATCAAATGTATGTATTTGTGAAGGACTACAAGGTCCGTCTAGTCAAGGCTATGGTTTTTCCTGTGGTCATGTATGGATGTGAAAGTTGGACTGTGAAGAAACCTGAGCATCAAAGAATTGATGCTTTTGAACTGTGGTGTTGGAGAAGACTCTTGAGAGTCCCTTGGACTGCAAGGAGATCCAACCAGTCCATTCTGAGGGAGATCAACCCTGGGATTTCTTTGGAAGGAATGATGCTAAAGCTGAAACTCCAGTACTTTGGCCACCTCATGTGAAGAGTTGAAGTGAAGTGAAGTCACGTGAAGTCGCTCAGTCGTGTCCGACTCTTTGCGACCCCATGGACTGTAGCCTCTCAGGTTCCTCCATCCATGGGATTTTCCAGGCAAGAGTGCTGGAGTGGATTGCCATTTCCTTCTCCAGAAGATATTCCCGACCCAGGAATTGAACCTGGGTATCCCACATTGCAGGCAGACGCTTTACAGTCTGAGCCAAAAGACCCGGATGCTGAGAGGGATTGGGGGCAAGAGGAGAAGGGGATGACAGAGGATGAGATGGCTGGATGGCATCACTGACTCGATGGACATGAGTCTGGGTGAACTCCGGGAGTTGGTGATGGACAGGGAGGCCTGGCGTGCTGCGATTCATGGGGTCGCAAAGAGTCGGACACGACTGAGTGACTGAACTGAACTGAACAGAGACAAGAGGACCTGACAGCTGGATTGGGAGATGACTGCTTTCTAAATCCTCTTGATTTTATGGCAGTAGAAAATTGTTAGCTGGTCAAGGGCTAGATGCCTGATGCACAGAGAAGCCAAAACTACAGCATTGGCTTTTGAGGAAACAGAAAGCTTTATCTCAAGGTCAGACAGAAAGGAGACAGGAAGTCCAGCTCAGATCTGTCTCCCAGATCTGGGATTTAGTCAAACGTTTCTGAGTTAGGGGAGGAGGGCTGGTGTGTGGAAGCACTTGGAGGCCTGGCGTGCTGCGATTCATGGGGTCGCAAAGAGTCGGACACGACTGAGTGACTGAACTGAACTGAACTGAGATAGTATATCCATCTAAACAAAGAGGAGAATTCGTAATAAGGAACAGCACAGTGGCAGAGATAAAATAATATTAGAATGATTGGCTCATCTATTTATACTCTCTAACCTTCAAATTCTATTTCCTCAAAAATCTATAGCTACCTGTCTATTTTAATCATTAACAAATCTCCCACCAATTCACAGTACTAAAATGCAATATAGCAGAGCTTCAAGATGTGGGTGCTTCATAGAAAAGAAGAATCTTCAATTTGAAAGAGACATTAAAAGCTATCTAGTTCAAACTTCCTCCACTTGCCAAAATCTTAGAACACCTGTGACAGAGTCAGCTACCACTGCTAAAGTTCTTCCAAAGCTGATTACTGCCAAAGACAAGCCATTTTATATGTGACAGTTCATATTCTACTTAGCAAAAATCTACATCTTTTTAAATGTATCCACTGGAACATCTACTGTACTTCAGAACAAGTTAAATTAATTCATGTTTTACAGAGCAATGCAGAAAACATTTGAAGACAATGGGCATATCCTATGTTTCTCTTCTGAAGGTCAGCATCCTCACTCCCTGCTGCCCCATACACTGATTCATTTGTTAATTTTCAAGGAACATCTCCCCAACATAGCATATAATAGGGCTGTCACTACCATTGATTGTTTGCTTTTCACCAGTGCACACCAAGATTGAAATAGGTATTGCATACATCAGATTAAAATTCTTGGCTTAATGTACTATATACTAGAGAAAAGAAATGTCAATTTAAAGAATGGTTACAATTTAAGCTGGGAGCTCTAAAATTGGGAGAAAGGCAGTTCGGTCTTCTGGTCTTTTCTTTGTAAGATTACCTTCATAAGGCTTTTGGAGAAGATTCATTTAGAAGTTGGAAAATACAACAAAAGGAAAACAAAATTACTCTGCATAACCAAGTAGCTGGAATTTGGAACTAGTTTTTGGCAGTTCAGGAGGAAGATCATTAAGCCCATTGTGGAAAGATAACAACTAAAATTAAGCAAAAACAAAATCAAAAACAAAACTCTAAAACCACCTGGGGATGCTGGCTGTAACAACAACAAAAACGTTAGTGCATAGCTCATTTCATGAGAAAGAAAGAGTAATCTTCCATCCAAGTTTTCAGAAATAAAGATGGAAATAAAGTGCTAATAATTGTTTCATGTATTATTACTACTGCGACATTGAGAAAACGTGATTGGGTAAAAAGCCAAGGTCTTTGGCTTTTATGTCACATAGGAAAAGAAATGCAGAACTTCTATGAGATTGGAAGTTGGAAGTGAGGCCCCAGAAAATATCCACAAATCTGCGTCCTCTGCTAAAGTGAGTACCAGAAGAAAAAAAAAAAATCATTAACCAGCAAGGGAATTTTGACTGTCTACTGTGTGTTACAAAAAATGTGCTCTGAAAAGTTAAAACCTGTTCCTTGGGGAAATACAGATTTGGGAGAATAAAAATAAAACAGATTTAAAATTTTTCTATATTCAAAATATGGTCACAATTAAATGCATATTTTGTTCAAAAGCAAATCAGACTCAGCTGAATAGATAAGTAGTGATCTGGATGATGGGTGTGAGGAATAATTGCTCAAGATACTATATACAGAAAAAAAGAGATGGAAAATAGAAAAATAAAATTTAAGAGCAAATGGGGATGAAATGTAAGTTTAATATAGTTTTAGTATATGTTCCTGAAGGAGAAAAGAGTAGAGAGATTATCCATTAGGCATTATTAGAAGGGATGACAGCTGAGATATATTTTAGTACACACAGAAGATATTGATACTTAGAAATAAAAGCATAAGTCCTGAGCAGAATAAATGAAATTGTTCCACACTTTTATGAACAATATGAAATCCCAGGCCACTAATGAAAAATCTACATTATCAGTACTTTGAGGATGACACTAAAAAACAACCGAAGACACATTTATAAAATTAAACACATAGACTAGAAAAGGAAATCAAATACACAGCAACCAAGTCGAGATTTTGGGAAAAAAAAAAAAGGAGTGGGGGGGGAGCATGAAAAAATAAAAACAAAAACAAAAGCAGAACAAAGCAAATAAAATAAGCATTAATGAAAGAAAAAAACGATAGAAAAAATTAACAAAAATAGAAGTTGGCTATCTAAATAGACTAAAAATATAAAAAGCTATGAAAAGGTTGGTCAATTTATGAAGGAAGTGTGTGTTTGTGTGTGTGTGTGTGTGTGTGTGTGTGTGTGTGTATGAGTAAGAGAGAAAGATGGTATATACCCAATATAAAAAGTGAAAAAGAATACATGACTGCAGTAGTTATGGCAAAATTTGTTGCCTATTAGAGTACACCATGAACACAATAAACAGAGTGAAGAGGCAACCTATGAAATTGGAAAAATACTTGTAAATCATATATCTGATAAGGGGTTAATATACAGAATATTAGAAAAACTCTTACAGTTCAACAACAAAAATCAACCCAGTTAAAAAATGGGCAAGCAACTTGATAGAACATCTCTAAAAATGATTATAAAAATGGCCAACAAGCATAGAAAATATGCTCAATATCACTAATCATTAGGGAAATGCAAATCAAAACCACAATGATATACCAACTCACTCTCATTAAGATAGCTACTATCCAAACAAATAAAAACATAAAATAAGTATTGGCTAAGATGTGAAGAAAATGGAATCCTTGTGCACTGTTGGTAGGAATATATTATAAAATGATGTGGCTTTTATGGAAAACTGAACGGCAGTTTTTCAAAAAAGTAAAAATAGAATTACCATGATCCAGGTATCCCACCTCTGGATATATACCCAAAAGTTTTGAAAGCAGAATCTCAGGGATATTTGCACACCTAAGTTTATAGCAGCACTATTCACAATAATCAAGAGTTGGAAGCAACCCAAATGTTCCTCAATGAATAAATGAATAAGCAAAAATACACAATGGAATATATTCAACCTTGTTAAGGAAAGAAACTCTGACACAAGCTACACACAGATGAACCTTGAAGGCATGATGCTAAGTAAAATAAGCCAATTACAAAAATACAAACATTGGCTGGTTCTACTTACATGAATTATCTAGAGTGGTCAAATTCATAGAAACAGAAAGAAAGTAGAATGGTGGTTGCCAGGGGCTAGGGGGTGGGGGAAATGGGTAGTTGTTTTTTCATGAGTATAAAGTTTTACTTTTGCAAGATGAAACAGTTCTAGAGATTGGTTGCACAATATAAATATATTTAACACTACTGCACTATACACTTCAAAAAGTTATAATGGTAAGTTTTATATTATGTATTTTTATAGCAATAAAATTAATAATCAAAAAAGGGAAGACCTATTTACAATTACAATGACCAAGATATGGAAGCAAACTAAATGTCCATTGACAGATGAATGGATAAAGATTTGGTGCACATATACAATGGATTACTATTTAGCCATAGAAAGAATGAAATAATGCTATTTGCAGCAACATGGATGGACCCATGAAGTATGTGGAATCTAATTTAAA
This sequence comes from Aepyceros melampus, assembly GCA_006408695.1. Classification (NCBI taxonomy): domain Eukaryota; kingdom Metazoa; phylum Chordata; class Mammalia; order Artiodactyla; family Bovidae; genus Aepyceros; species Aepyceros melampus. The sequence continues at coordinate 50,143 of SJXQ01001680.1, read as the reverse complement.
AAAATGATACAAATGAACTTATTTACAAAAGAAGTAAGTTTTAAGGTATGTTTTACAAACTTATGGTTAACAAAGGGGAAATGTGGTGGGCAGGGACAAATGAAGAGCTTGGAATAAGCATACACACACTACTATATATAAGATAGATAGCCAATAAGGACCTACTGTATAGCCCAGGGAACTCTACTTAATATTCTGGGATAACCTATATGAGAAAAGAATCTAAAAAAGAATGAATATATATATATATAACTGAATTACTTTGTTACACACCTAAAACTAACAGAAACTTGAAAATCAACTCTACTCCAATAAAATTAAAATTAAAAAGAGTATATCATGTACAACTTTATATCAACTAAGTAAAAACATGTGATAAAATGGAAAATTTCCTGGAAAAAAATATAAAAATCAATTCAATAAGAAATTCTTAAAAGTCTAAATAGATCTATAACTCCCAAAGAAATTAAATCACCAGCTAACCTAGTGGATGGTGGGTGAATCAGTTTGAAGTTTTCACATGACGGTTTAACAAAACTTTGGAGACTAGGTCATTCTTATTTTAGGCAAACAGTTCCAAAGAATGGAAGAGAGAGAAATTACCCAAATCATTTTATTAAATGAGTATAACTTTCATGCCAAAATCAGCCATGGCAATACGAGAAAGAAAAATTAAGACAAATCCTGTTTGTAAAAAAAGACCCCCAAAATTAGAAAATCAAATTTAGCTATATGTTTTTAATAACTCAAAAGTTTTAATTGTTTTATATCAGAAATACAGGATAGCTTAAAATTAGAAAATCTGATTATAATTCACATTCTTGATATAATTTTCTAAACTATTAAATGCAGAATTACAAAGTTTATTTTTTTGTAGGCACTTACATTAGTAGTAAAAGTACAAAAAGATGTTTGGATAGAATATATAATTACTTCAAGGCAGTGGTAACTTTTTGAATAGGAAGGGGATGGGAATAGAATGGTTTGACAATTTAGTTATAATAATGGCTGAGTGCTACAGAATTGATACTTTCAAATTGTGGTGCTGGAGAAGACTCTTGAGCGTCCCTTGGGCAGCAAGGAGATCAAACCTGTCAATCCTAAAGGAAATCAACCCTGAATATTCATTGGAAAGACTGATGCTAAAGCTGAAGTTCTAAAACTTTGGCCACCTGATGCGAAGAGCCAACTCACTGGAAAGGACCCTGATGCAGGAAAATATTGAAGGCAAAGGAGAAGGGAGACGCAGAGGATGAAATGGTGAGATTGCATCACCAACTTAAAGTACGTGAACTTTAGCAGACTCCAGAAGATGGTGAAGGACAGGGAAGCCTGATGTGCTGCAGTCCATGGAGTTGCAAAGAGTTGCACACAACTTACTGACTGAGCAACAACATGACAATGCATGTCTACTATGGAAAAAAAATTATATTTAAATGGCAAACTATACATCTTATAGAGCACACTCTTCCGAGTTATCGGAGTCTAGCTCTGTTCATTGTCTTTGAGCTATTTTGCACCTTTTATAATCTGGAGGTAGAGTCTGCCTGGTGGCTCAGTCGGTTAAGTGTGCCTGCAATGCGAGAGACCCAGGTTTGATCCCTGGGTTGGGAAGATCCCCTGGAGAAAGGAACAGCTATCCACACCAACATTCTTGTCTGGAAAATTCCATGGACAGAGGAGCCTGGTGGGCTACAGTCCATGAGGTCATAAAGTGTAGGACACCACTGAGCGACAAACACTTTAACTTAAAACTTTCATAATCTGGAGGTAACTGACAGACACAGGGCTCAAATAAAGTTCAACAATGTCACATTAAATTTCTGTAGCCTATTAAACTGGCCTGGCTGATAAAGATTCAATTGACTTCCTCTCCCACGGCCCAAAATGAAAACCACAGTTTGTCTCCATTTACCATTAATCTCAACATTACTTTACTCTATATAAATGTGTTATTTTTAAAGTAATGAAGAGTTTTTTAATTTTGATTCCTAACTGAAACTCTTCCTGCTATACTGTACTAGCCATAATATTTATATGCTGTTTTTATTTTCTATTTTTATCAAAGTAACATATAAACATAGTTTGTTCAAGTGTTTTCCCCTCCTCAACTCACTCAATGTATGCTATTTTGACTTTTCCTCTTTTGACCATTTTATTGGGGTATGATTGACATACAAGAAGCTGTACATATTTAATGTATAAATCATGATGATGAGTTTGGAGACTAGATACACCCATGAAATCACTGACACAATATGTGCCATAAAACTACACTTTGCACTGATTATAGCATCTGCCTGGTTGCCTCATAGCGTATGAATAAAATAAATTATTTAACAAGTGTTCACTTTTATATCTACATGAGTCATGATCTTACCTTTCCTGAAAATTGTCTCTTCACACTATGTTTTGTGTGTGTGTAATATTTCACAATTTTTAGCAATTAAGTGATAAAAGTTTTGAAAGACTTGAAGATCTGGAAGCAGAAGAGGGAGGAACCAGAGTTATCCTAATGGGAAGAAGCAGAAGCATCACCAATGAAGGGTGTTCCTGAGTGGGATCATGGACAAACTATGGGGTGAAGATTTTAATGTACATTTTTAATTTGTACATTTACACTCCCTTTTCTATGTTCTGTTTTACTGTCTCTCCATTTTTCCAAGCCATTAGCAAATATTTTACTCAAAGAGCCTTGTGGTAATGCTTTTAGGAAAAAAAAGGGGCAAAACTAGTTAGAGAGACTTGCAAACACTACCCAAACCCTCCTGAAGGCCCACTGGTTATTTCCCCAAGGTGACTTCCAAATTTTTAGCTACTTGTAGTGATGATCACTTCCTTTTTGTCGATGGGATGATTAAAGGACAGGTAAGGTATTTTGAGCAAAAAATTGAAAGTAATTTCATTCCTATTTTTGTGAATATGTCATAATACTTATAATATTTGTTGGGTTATTACAGAGTTTTATTAATCTCTTTCTGATAAATGTCATGGTCCATGTTAGTAAAGTGTTTTTTTANTAAAGGACAGGTAAGGTATTTTGAGCAAAAAATTGAAAGTAATTTCATTCCTATTTTTGTGAATATGTCATAATACTTATAATATTTGTTGGGTTATTACAGAGTTTTATTAATCTCTTTCTGATAAATGTCATGGTCCATGTTAGTAAAGTGTTTTTTTACCTAAAGAGTTTTTACTCTTGCCCATGAAATAAAGTGTCACTGGCTTCCCTGGTAGCTCAGACGGTAAAGCGTCTGCCTACAATGTGGGAGACCTGAGTTCAATCCCTGGGTTGGGAAGATCCCCTGGAGAAGAAAATGGAAACCCACTTCAGTATTCTTGCCTGGAAAATCCCATGGACTGAGAGTCGGACACGACTGAACGACTTCACTTATTGGATCTTAACATTTGTGTAAGACAGAATGCACTGGACAATTGAGGAATGTTATATTAAATGTTATATTAATGAAGATCATCTCAAAGAAAAGGAAGGAGAGTTGGTATTTTATAGAGGGAGTTGAACAAGGGAGTTGTTGGTGAGTTTTAGTACAGTCACAGGAAGGATGGAAGCTAGTCTTAGATCTGAGTTGTAGAGGAATAGTGGAGGTGAGTTTTGTCTCTGGATATGGGAGGGCAGGAAGGTCTTTTATGCTTAGCCCATCCTCAGAACACATAAGGATGGGAGATTTTTAATGATCACTGCTTCCCAGGGGCATAAGGCTCAGATAAATTTCAACAATGTTAGCCCCTTCATTGGTTCATAATGAATAAGTATCATTGCTGTTAAACATCTCAGACGTATTCATAAACCATCTGAGTGGGACAAAGCAATGTTTAAGAATTAGTCCCTCAAGGATCCTTGTTGGCATTGTTCCTATAAAGCCACTTCAACAATCTCCTGAGAGTTAGTGGCAAAGGTCAGTTGTTTTAGAGTTCTAGGGATAAGTAAGTAAGTAAGTAAAGTCACTCAGTCGTGTCCAACTCTTTGTGACCCCATGGACTGCAGCCCACCAGGCCTCTCAGTCCATGAGATTCTCCAAGCAAGAATACTGGAGTGGGTTGCCATTTCCTTCTCCAGGGGATCTTCCCGACCCAGGGATCGAACCCTGGTCTCCCGCACTAGAGGCAGACACTTTAACCTCTGAGCCACCAGGGAAGTCCCTCTAGGGATAAGGCATCTTTAAAAAAAATTTTTTTTAATTAATTTATTTTTTATTGAAGGATAATCGCTTTACAGAATTTTGCTGTTTTCTGTCAAACCTCGACATGAATCAGCCATAGGTATACATATATCCCTTCCCTTTTGAACCTCCCTCCCATCTCCCACTCCATCCCACCCCTCTAGATTGATATAGAGCTCCTGTTTGAGTTTCCTGAGCCATACAGCAAATTCCTATTGGCTATCTATTTTACATATGGTACTGTAAGTTTCCATGTTACTCCTTCCATGCATCTCACCCTCTCCTCCCCTCTCCCCATGTCCATAAGTCTATTCTCTACGTCTGTTTCTCTGTTGCTGCCCTGTAAATAAATTCTTCAGTACCATTTTTCTAGATTTTGTATATATGCATTCAGTTCAGTTCAGTCGCTCAGTCATGTCCGACTCTTTGCGACCCCATGAATCGCAGGCACGCCAGGCCTCCCTGTCCATCACCAACACCCCTGGAGTTCACTCAGACTCACGTCCATCGAGTCCGTGATGCCATCCAGCCATTTCATCCTTGGTCGTCCCCTTCTCCTCCTGCCCCCAATCCCTCCCAGCATCAGGGTCTTTTGAGTCGGACACGACTGAGTGCACTGAACGGAATATCATATTATATATTACTTGTTTTAAAATAATGATGATTATTCCTTATACTATATTACAATGCAGTAGAGGTAATGTCACCCTGCTCTGAGCCTTGGTAGTTTCACACCCCAACAAGCATGCCTGCAGACCACAGACGCACGAATGAGCCTGTTGAGACCAGATGAACCATCCAGCTGAATCCAGACCAAACTGCCAATCTACAAAACTGTGAGCTAAAAACTCATTGTTATTTAAGCCCCTGAGGTCTGAGGTTGCTTGCTATTGAAATAACTGATAACTGATGCCCTAATTAATAAAAGAGAGTTAAAAACAAAAGTACAAAGAAGTCAATGGCTGCCTTAATATTTTGAATATCCTTTCTTTTCTAGGTTTAACACTCAGGCACTTGATAAATATTTATTTTCATTATTCTCAGAAGGACTACTCTGAGATTGAAAATGTAGACAGCTTAGTCAATAACATTTATTTAATCATAGAGTTAACCAAGGGAGAAGGAAAGAAAATACTTTAGATATAAAGGTTGACCTCTAAATTCTCAACAGCCAGTTCAGTTCAGTTCAGTTCAGCCGCTCAGTCATGTCTGACTCTCACATCCATACATGACCACAGGAAAAACCATAGCTTTGACTAGACGGACCTTAGTCGGCAAAATAATGTCTCTGCTTTTGAATATACTATCTAGGTTGGTCATAACTTTTCTTAAAGAAATCCCAGGGTTGATCTCCTTCAGAATGGACTGATTGGATCTCCTTGCAGTCCAAGGGACTCTCAAGAGTCTTCTCCAACACCACAGTTGAAAAGCATCAATTCTTCGGCGCTCAGCCTTCTTCACAGTCCAACTCTCACATCCATACATGACCACAGGAAAAACCATAGCCTTGACTAGATGGACCTTAGTCGGCAAAGTAATGTCTCTGCTTTTGAATATACTATCTAGGTTGGTCATAACTTTTCTTCCAAGGAGCAAGCGTCTTTTAATTCCATGGCTGCATCTGCAGTGATTTTGGAGCCCAAAAAAATAAAGTCTGACACTGTTTCCACGTTTCCCCATCTATTTCCCATGAAGTGATGGGACCAGATGCCATGATCTTTGTTTTCTGAATGTTGAGCTTTAAGCCAACTTTTTCACTCTCCTCTTTCACTTTCATCAAGAGGCTTTTGAGTTCCTCTTCACTTTCTGCCATAAGGGTGGTGTCATCTGCATATCTGAGGTTATTGATTTTTCTCCTGGCAATCTTGATTCCAGCTTGTGTTTCTTCCAGTCCAGCGTTTCTCATGATGTACTCTGCCTATAAGTTAAATAAGCAGGGTGACAATATACAGCCTTGACGTACTCCTTTTCCTATTTGGAACCAGTCTGTTGTTCCATGTCCATTCTAACTGTTGCTTCCTGACCTGTGTACAGTTGCTCAGTCGTGTCCAACTCTTAGCGACCCCATAGACTGCAGCCTACCAGGCTCCTCCGTCCGTGGGATTTTCCAGGCAAGGGTACTGGCGTGGGTTACCATTGCCTTCTCCAAAGACCCAGTGCAGGCAAATAAATAAACATTTAAAGAGAGAAGGTGTGCACGTGATGCCATAGGAACCGCATGAGGAAGCACCAGAGTCAGTTACAGGTAGAGAGAGGGAGGGATTGTGAGCTAGAGCCTTGATTGTGGTTTCCCCATAGAAGAATGAGTTAGGCAAGGTAAGCAGGTGTAGGATTGAGTAATCTGAATAATTTCAGAGGGCTCTAGGGTATGGGCGCTGTCTGTCCCTAGTTGTCTGGTATCTGAAGCAATTTTCCAGGTAAGTGATGATGGCGGCTTGGACCAGGGTGGAGGTAGGGAGCTGCATATTGGAACTGATTTGATGTAGAACCAGCAGGATATACTAATATAGATTCCAGCGGTGAGACAGAGATTAATGGTCCACGTACACAGTGTTTTACTGAAAAGTACCCTGGGGGTAGGGCTTCCCAGGTGGTGCTGTTGCGGCTGCTAAGTCGCTTCAGTCGTGTTCGACTCTATACAACCCCATAGACAGCAGCCCACCAGGCTCCTCTGTCCCTGGGATTCTCCAGGCAAGAATACTGGAGTGGGTTGCCGTTTCCTTCTCTAATGCATGAAAGTGAAAAGGTGCTAGTGGTAAAGAATCCACCTGCCAATGCAGGAGACACAAGAGATGTGGGCTCAGACCCTGGGTTGGGAAGATCCGCTAGAGGAGGAAATGGTAACCCACTCCACTATTCTTGGAGAATCCTGTGGAGAGGAGCCAGGTGGGATATGGTCCATGGGCCTGTAAAGAGTCGAACACAACTGACTGACTGAGCACATCCTGGGGTTATGTGCTTCATACCTCTGATTGAGTGGCTAGAATGATTTCTTTACTAAATGGGATCATGTCAGTAAGTTATAGTACATATATACTTTTAGTGATATATATTTATAAATATATAAAAATATATCTATGTATACCATATAGTTATTTTATGATATGTGTCAATAGTAAAGCAAAATATAGTCATATCATTTTATGTGGAGTATATATATGTAATTCTGAGTTTTTTTTTCAGTCTTTTTTCAATTTATAAAATAGGGGCGTGTTTCATCATATACAAATTTTTATATAAAGTGTATGTACATTGCAATTTAATAAAGTAGATCATAATTGGAATGCATTATGAGAGTTCTTTGAAGGGTCTCCATATTTACTTTTTAAAATTCAATAGTAATTTATTTTCTTTAAAAATTTTTATTGGAATACAGTTGATTTACACTGTTGTTAGTTTCTACTGTACAGCAAAATGAATTAGTTATACAATACAGATATCCCCTCATGTTTGGATTTCCTTCCCATTTGGGTCACCACAGAGCGCTGAGTAGAGCTTCCTGTGCTACACAGTAGGTTCTCATTGCTGCTGCTAAGTTGCTTCAGTCGTGTCCTACTCTGTGCGACCCCACAGACGGCCGCCCGCTAGGCTCCCCCATCCCTGGGATTCTCCAGGCAAGAATACTGGAGTGGGCTGCCATTTCCTTCTCCAATGCATGAAAGTGAAAAGTGAAAGTGAAGTCGCTCAGTCGTGTCCAACTCTTAGCGACCCCATGGACTGCAGCCCACCAGGCTCCTCCACCCATGGGATTTTCCAGGCAAAAGTACTGGAGTGGGGTGCCATTGCCTTCTCCAAGGTTCTCATTAGTTATCTATTTATACATAGTTTGATGTGTATTTCTGTTAATGAGACTGATTCCATTGGACTTAACATTGTTTGCTATATGATAAAAGTGAATTTTTCTGATTCTATAGGTGAATTTTAAAAATCTTGATCTATGTTTCATAAAGAATTAAGGTTTCTTGGTGAACATTATTTAATTGGTTTTCCATTCACTGCTGATCGAATGGTCCTGCCAGCATAGAGTCTGCACATGGCTTCTTGGCAATGCTGCACGCAAGTGCCCCAGGCATCAACAGTGTGGCGGAAATACCCTTTTCCCCGTCTGTGTTTGTAAGACAGTCTCTTTCACGGCAGAAGAACTATTTTGGGGAGATGATTCATGTCACATTTTGGCCTCATTACAGTTTTGAGTTGTAAATGGTGCTGATTTGCCTAGAGGTGTAAACATAAATTTTATCTTCGTATGCTTATGGGAGTACCTTAATTGGAAAAAGTACTTGCTATTCTTTTGAGTTCTGTTTTAGGCTATAAACAGAGAGGTTAACAAGATATTTATCAAAATTCTAATTTTATTTTATGAAAAGCATACTTCCAAAAGAATGTCAATTACTTTCCTCTGTGCCTCCCTTCTTCATTTCCAAACACAGATGAAGTCTAAGAGCCTAATGTCTTATTGTTACAAGCAGATGATGCCGTAAGATACATAAACACTGTGCGTTTTTCTTTTGAAATGGTGAGAAAAGTGTGAGCAGGTGTTAAATTACCATCTGTAGTTATGAGTGACAGGAAGTATAAGATTATTCAGTGCTTATTTAGGTGCAGCTGATAAAGTCAGGATTTTGATTAGTTCAAATTTGCTTTCTGGTAAATAGAGACTATTTAAAGGATATGACAAATCACTTATTTATTCTTTGGTGAAAATGCATGATAGCAACAGAAAGGAGAAGCATGTGTCACCTGAGTTTGTGATCATGCCTTGTGCACAGGAGTATCTTAAAGGTGTTTATTGATTTGTCCCCAAATAGCTGAGTTTCAACAGGGTAAACACATGTTTGGAGTGTGGCTAGATTTTTCTGTGACTTTCAAGGAATTTCATATTCTATCTCAAAATTTGAAAACTGGCAATATATTATTTATTTATTTTTGAAAATTTATGTATTGATATATTGGTTGCAGGGAGAGGTATGTGAAATCTTAGTTTTCCAACCAGGGATCAAACTCATACCACCTGCACTGAAAGCCTTAACCACGGGACTGCCAGGGAAGTCTGCAGCGATATATTATTTTTAAAAATTTCAATAACAGCAGTGGGAACAATGTAAAGACTTGACAATGTATTTGTTTTCGTTATTATTTTGCTATTAGCCCATTTTGGTGACCACATGTTTTTGGACGGAACGATGTTTCTGATCTACTGACAGTAACCCCCTCTTCCCCTTTAGATGTGCTTTAAAATTTTTTCTAATTCAACTGTGGGTTAGTGCTTTCTGACCTCCTCACTCATGCCATTTAAGGAGATTTATTAACCTTTAGGTAAGATTCCTCAATTAACAATGAACCAAATGCATTGTGAGGTGTTCTTTGATTCTAAAGTGGTGACTTGAAAACATTAGTGGTTTGAGGGTGCTTGATTAAGCAGCTTTACCAGTTCACTTGAATCCAACTTCATGGCAAAATTGGTCTTCAGTTCCCTTAGCCCATTAGAATATTCTAGCTGGGATGAGTGACATTCCTTTTTTTCCTCTTTTCTTGAGACTACTCTGATAGCCTGTCTTGGTTATCCAGTAAACTACCTCAATAACTAGCCCAGGTCTGTACTTTCAGAAGCAATCAAAGAAGTTCTGATGTACTAAGAGGACAACAGGCAACAGTTCAATAAAGGACATAGTTTAAAGCCAAAATTTCAACACTGACTCTCTTAAGTTCTCTGCTTTTGGAAATTGTTAACTGGATTTAACTGTGACGTAAGCATGGTATGACTGGGATTAGGCAACTACTGAAAGAAATAGCCTGAGGTTATATTTCACATTTCCTTTTCTGTCTTCCCAGCCATCATGTATGTCATGGGAGCACTCGGTCCTGCAGTGGGATATTTACTAGGTGGACTTCTTATTGGTTTTTATGTTGATCCCAGAAATCCTATTCACCTTAACCAGGATGATCCTCGTTTCATTGGAAACTGGTAAGAACTGTTTACTGCATCTTTCATTTCATTTGGTATTATGATAATTAGAGTGATAGTCCCCTTGTAGTTAAAATAAGAATTTCCCCAGTTGGAAGATGAAAAATAGCTCAATGTCACCTAGGAGTGGTGGTAAGCAGGATAATAATCTCCAAAGATATCTTTGTCCTAATTCCCAGATTTATGAATTTACCTTGACATGGCAAAGGGGACTTTTGCTGATGGAAGTATAGGAACTTCAGATGGGGAGATTATCTGGGATGATCCAAGTGAGTCCAGTGTAATCACAAGGGTCTTTATAAGGGAAAGAGAGAGGTAGGAGGGTCAGAGTGAGAGAAGGAGTTGTGATGATTGAAGCAGAGGTTGGAGTGATATGCTTTGACAATGGAGCAGGGGACCACAAGCCAAGGAATGCAGGTAGATTGCAGAAGTTCAGAAGAGCAAGGAAGTAGGTTCCTCCATAGAACCTCCAGGAGGAATGCAGCCATTCCCATCTTTTATTGACACTTCTGCCCTCCAGGGGTTACAGCTTCCCAGGTGGTACTAGTGGTAAATAACCCATCTGCCAATGCAGGAGACATAAATGACTCCAGAGCTCTCAGATGATGCATTTGTGTTGTCTTAAGCCATGCAGTGTGTGAGGATTTGTTATCACAGCAATAGGAAATCAACACAGAGGAGCTGGGATCAACAGCTTAATCCACATTCTTTAGGATGGAGATGGCTGTTTTCTTCATAGCAGAGAGAAGGAAAAAGGGAATGTGGCCATGTTGGGACTTCCCTGCGTACTTGAATTAGAACTTTCATTGTCTTTTCTGTGCCTTAAAAAAAATATTTTCTACCCACTTATCGTATTTGTGTTTTGCTTTGTCCTCATCCATTGCCCAGAGCTCTAACTCTGTTTCTATTGTTCCACTCTTAGTGAGTCTTTTCGCTAAGGAATAGTTCATTTCCCTGGATGTGCTGAAGATTAATTACTCTCACTTGCACGCCTTTTTTGTTTAAATTAATTTTATTGGCATAGAGTCGCTTTGCAATGTTCTGTTAGTTTCTACTGTACCGCACAGTGAATCAGCCATACATTTACATATACCCCCTCCCTTTTGGTCGCTTGATAGCCTTTAATTGTCTTGCTAAATACAGAAGCTTGGATTTTATTTTTATATATTTTTTTAAGTTGATATGTTGTGTTTTCATTACTAGCCAGTTCAAGATTATTATTTTTTTCTTTTTGGCCACTCGACAAGTAGAGATTGAACTTATGCCTCCTGTAGTGGACGCACGGAGTCTTAACCACTGGACCACCAAGAGAAGTTCCTAAGTTTAGAGTTTAGAAAGAGAACTCCAACTTTGGATGATAGGCTACTTATTCACATATATCCGAGGGCTGCATTTGAATTCTTCCCAGTTCTGAACTTGAACATGATATTTCTACACAATTGCAAGCATTCAAAGTATTGGCATTCCAAATTTATTTAACATGGATTGGTACTGGGTATACATTGATATTTTCATTTTAGAATAGAGAATTTCATTATTAGAAACTAGTGTTGAGTAATTACTTCCTAAAGAGTTTCTTAGACTACTTTTGTTCTGTGTTTCATTTTATAATGAAATTCTTATGATAATAACTTCATAAGTTGAGCTATATGGGAATAATGTCTAACACTATTTTCTAAGCATTTAATAAATATTAATTAAATTATAGAACACTTGTTATTTTCGTAAGTAAATAGTCTTTGAAGGGGGAAGTGCTGAGATCTATAATTGATGAGTCTGTCCTGGTAGAATTTTGAAATCATACGAAAGGGAGTTCCCTTGTCTGCAGGAGGGGAATAACACAGGAATTTTATGTTCTTGGTCAACAGTAAAATTTTTTATCTCAATTACTATTTCTTTGCAGTTCTGAAATAATTCAGAGTAAGAATTTTTAAAAAATTCTCAGAAAATTAGGTTATTAAAATGTATCTGTGACAATCCCATGTATAATGTGTTCTGTATAGATGTCATGAGAAGAACATGGCAAAAGGGAACGGCTGGAGGGAGAGAAAAAGACAAGGAGGGCCAGATCAGGGGCAGAGAGAAGGCAAGGAAGCAGGTGCTTTAGGATTATAAGTGCCTTATGCTGTTTTTGCTAAGTTTTCCAATGTGCATCAACCCAGTTGGTAGCAAGTGAAGCAACTAAGTGCAGACCCTTGGGTTTAAATCCTGGTCTGCCACCTAATAACTATGTGACCTTAGGGAAGTTACTTAACTCCTCTGAGCCCCAAGTGTTTTTTTTTTAATCCACAAAATGGAAATAGTTGCAGTACCTACTTCATGCAATTGTTGTGAGGAATAAATGAGTCTATGTATGTGGAGCTCTAAGTAGTTCTCCCTACATAATGTGTGTTAGCTGTTATTCAGTCTTTTGACTTTAATCTGTGCTCAAGTAGTTTTATTCATTTTAATGGCTCTATATTAGTTCTACAAATGTTAAAATTGTCCATATAGAAGTGTATACTAGAGTTTTCTTTAAAAAATAAATTTTGTCTGTTGAAATAAATTTTGTCTGTTGAGTAGCCCTGTTTTTAACATACTTCTAACCTTGAACAGAGACAAGAGTTATTTGATACAGTATTAGTTTTTATGATGCCTGATGATGGCTTCCCAGGTGACTCTGGTAAAGTACCTGTCTGCCAATGCAGGAGACACAAGAGACAAACAGATTCGATCCCTGGGTTGGGAAGATCCCGTGAAGAAGGAACTGGCAACCTACTCCAGTATTCTTGCCTGGGAAAACCCATGGACAGATGGGCCTGGAGGGCTACAGTTCATGGGGTGGTGAAAGAGTCAGACACGACTTAGTGACTTAATAACAGCGCAATTATAAGGATAGGTTTTTCAGTAAACATATGCTGGAAGAGAGAAGGAAGGAGTAAGTGAATAATGCTAATATTAGTTGGGTGCTCATTATATGTCAAACATTACATTAAAACCTTTACCAACATTTTCACTGAAGCATTATAACAACCACATGTCATCTCTAAGAGTATGCCCATTTTGCAGGTGAGGAAATTGATGGTTGGCAGTTTGAACATCTTGCCTAAAGTCTGAGAGTCAGTGAGAGATGGATAAGAAACTAAGTCCAGGGTGGAGGTTTTAGTCAGTGTGCTTAACTGTCCTCCCTTCATGAAGAGTCTCTGGGTAATGCTCATAAAAGGGGTCCTGGCTTTTCAATGTTAGCTCTTACTGATGCATCTGTTTCTAACATATAATGCACACTTACCTTACCCAGCTTTTCTCAGAATCCTCTTTGGCACTAACTATCATATGTTCATTTAGATGTTACTGGAGACCAGTCTGCTCTGCTTAGAAATGTCCCTAAACCTTTTTTATTATTTTTGTTTGTTTATTGCAATTCTTCCCCTTCTGTTATTTATTCTCCCTTCAGAGTCCTCTGAGTATCTTTAATGTTTGCATATAATTTTAAGTCAGTGGCTTTGGCTGGAGGTGGGGCCCTAAGTATAGATGTAAATAAAAAAACAATACTAGCTACCACGAAATTATTGTTTGGGTAGGGCAGGCTGTGGGACTCAGTGGTCAGGGATCCACCTACCAGTGTAGGAGATGTGCAAGAGATGCAGGTTTGATCCTGGGTTGGGAAGATCCCCTGAAGAAGGAAATGGCTGTCTGCTCCAGTATTCTTACCTGGAGGATTCCATGGATAGAGGAGCCTGGCAGGTTACAGTCCATGGGGTTGTAGAGAGTAGGACGTGACTGAGCGACAGCATACTTTGTCCTCTTAATTTTGATGATTCCCCCCCAAAGTTATTATTTCCTCCCTTTCAGATGAGAAAGCCTGTTCAGAGAAGCACACTAATTTCTCCAGACTCTTAGGGCTAGTAAGTGGTGAAGACTGGATAAAAACCTGGGTCTTCCTGAAGCTGTAGCTTAAGAATGGCCCCTTACACTCCACTGCCTGGCCTCTTCTGGAGAAAGTGTGAGAAGTCCAGGGAGCTAAGGAGTTCAGGGGACTTGAATGCAGAGTTTGCAGAAAGAAATTCAAGAAAGTTAAAGGCAGGGCTGGCTTAGGAAAGGCCTTGTATGCAGCCAGGAGAAGGCAATGCCACCCCACTCCAGTACTCTTGCCTGGAAAATCCCATGGGTGGAGGAGCCTGGAAGGCTGCAGTCCATGGGATCGCTGAGGGTCGGACACAACTGAGCGACTTCTCTTCACTTTTCACTTTCACGCATTGGAGAAGGAAATGGCAACCCACTCCAGTGTTCTTGCCTGGAGAATCACAGGGATGGGGGCGCCTGGTGGGCTGCCGTCTATGGGGTCGCACAGAGTCGGACATGACTGAAGCGACTTAGCAGCAGCAGCAGCAGTACAAAAAAGGCATTTTCATAGCTATGTTCCCTGCAGACAGATGACTCTTTTTTAAAAAAAACGATCCTCATTCAGTTTATTTATTTAGGAAATGTTTTGAGTACCTAACCTGTGTTAGGCCCTGGGTTCATGATTATATTTGACTTATTGAAATTGCTGGAAGCCTGCTTTGAGATGTCTTCTCAAAATGAAATCCTTTTCTGATTGTTTTAATAATCTTAATTGGATACAACGTTAAGTATCTTTGAAAATAGCACACTGGATTTTTAATGACTGGTTCTAGCAATGATTCTCTCAGCTAAGCTATGACCTTTACCAGCTGATAACAGCATTTTAATAGAAACACTTGCTTTTCTAATTAATTAGAAAATTTTAAATTAATTTTTTTGGCTGCACCTAGTAGCACGTGGCATCTTAGTTCCCTGACCAGGGATCGAACTCATGACCGCTGCTGTGGAAGAGCAGAGTCTTAACCACTGCACCATCAGAGAAGTCCTGAAACATTTACTTTTTACAAATGAGTTTTTGCTTTGCAGTTGATCTATATGCTGACTGAGTTGTATTCCACATGAAGGCTTAGAATGCTGGTTGCATTCTGATAACAACTGATGGAACGTGTTGATACAGAAGCCAGAATCTGAGTGTTTATGAACTTGGAAGTTTTGAGGACAGAGTTTGAAGTTGAGGAATCCTAGTTGGACAATTTGTGACCCTATTAGGCAAGACCAGGGACCTCTATTTTTTAAGAAAAGATTGAAAGGAGACTGAAAAATTGCCCTTGGGGAATTATGCAGGCAAGAAGCCCCAGGCCTTAACACATGCTCTAAACAGGACTAGAATTTGAGGTCTATTCTGTGTTTGCTTCTACTCTCAGCAGCATGGCAACTTCAGATGAGTTTAAAGACAGAATCTTAATTCTATGGAAGCTCAAGTTCCACTTCTAGGAAGCTTTCTGACACATTGATTTCCTTTCTGAATTTTTATAGCATTCAAGATCTTCCCAGCACAGGGATCAAATCTGGGTCTCCTGCATTGCAATTCTTTACTGTCTGAGCCACCAAGGAAGCCCTTCTATACCATGTGACCTAACAATTATGTACATTCTTGTATTGTGGGGGATTGTTAGGAATTGTTTCTTATATCTTTAGCTCTTTACAAATAGGTTGTAAGTTCTTGAATGCGAAGATAGAGTGTATATCTCTGTCTCTTTTTTTTCCCCCTGGCCACATGATGAGTCGAGTGGCATGTGGGATTTTATCCCTGAGCAGGGATTGAGCTAGGAGCACACAGTCTTAACCCCTGGACCTCCGGGGAAGACCCCAGGTGTAAATGCCTTTATCCCATTCACTCTTGGTTAACTTTTGGGAAGCCCAGCTAAGAAGGGTTAATACATTTTTAAGTGCTTGCAGAAAAATATTTGAATGCCATCAGCAATTTGAAAAACATTTCACACCAGGTATTTGTTGTTTTTTTTCTTTAAAAAGTGTCTATATTGGTCCATAAAGCATGATATAGACTCTGTATTATTTTTCTATTAAATTTACAGGGTATTGACTGAGTTCTGACACACACACACACACACACACACACACGCACGCACCCTGTGCATGCTCAGTCATGTCCATTTCCTTTCAGCTTTATGGACTGTAACCCATCAGGCTCCTCTGTCCATGGGATTTTCCAGGCAAGAGTACTGGAGTGGGTTGCCATTTTCTCCTCCAGGGGAATCTTCACGACCTAAGGATTGAACCTGTGTCTTCTGCATTGGCAGGAGGATTCTTTATCACTGTGCCACCTGGGAAGCCCTTATGGGCTATTGATTTATTATAAAATGCACATTGTGGCAGGATTAACAATGTTCGTTAGCAGAACTGACACATGTGCTCAAAATACTTGAATGAAATTCTAGTCAGGCTGGTGATTCTAATATTCATTATAATACTAGTATGATTACTGAGTAGAGTTCTCATTTGTACCACGGTAAGGGAGGATTCTTGTATTTTCTTAGGCTGTCTAACTTCTTAGTGCCATACACCTGATGAAGGTAAAAAGTGTTCTCTGGAGAAATTTGTCGTCCCACATTTCTACTTGCTAACTTGTTCTCACTCACAATATAAAAGCCATAAATGCTGTTCACATCTCCCAATTTTTTAGGTGGAGTGGATTCCTCCTTTGTGCCATTGCAATGTTTCTTGTGATATTCCCAATGTTTACTTTTCCAAAAAAGCTTCCGCTTCGACACAAGAAAAAGAGAAAGAAAAAGTATTCCACGGATGCTTCTGCTGATGATGACGTTATGAAGGAGAAACCAGACAATTGTGAACAAGTGGACAAAAAAGTTTCTCCTATAGGATTTGGGAAGGATGTCAGAGGTAAGGTATACCTTTTGAATATGTACGTGCATGGTGCTTTGTATCAGTGCTACTCAAATGTGGTCCCCGGCCCCTGCTGTCTAATGGTTGTTCCTGGTCTGCAACAGGATAAGGGCTGAAGTTGAGAGTCAATATTGAAAACTTAAAAAAAAAAAAATTTCAATAGAATAATTTTGTCTGTTGACTCTAATAACAGTAATAAACTGGGCTCACATTTTGTACGTTTTACAAAATGATTTTCTAATGATTCATCTTTGTTATATCTTGCAAAAGTATCAGTAACAGTAGACTGGACATAATCTAAAAATGGTCCTTCCTCACAGATAGTTTGAGAAGCACTGATTAAATCCTAAAGGTGAATACTTCATATTGGAATGAGAGATGTCTGATTTTTAAAATGATCGTTGCCTTATACAATGGGTAGTTTGTCTCCAGGAACCATGGGTTTGGTAGTGTGTCCTGATCCTTATAGAAATACAAAACTCACCCTTAGGAAGGGATCTCGTTCAGCAGTGACTCGGTCAAAGCTTCTAAGTATCACAGAGAAGGACACCCAGGGCATGGGTCTCAAAACCCAGCAGAAAAACATCCAGAGAGTTTTCAGTGATGTGTACTGGTCTGTTTTTTCATTTTATTTCTCTTAAAAGCAATCACTTTATTAAATCCAGATTAGGCAATCTCAAATCTAAACAACTGAATCTTTACTAGACCATTTTTGTTCCATAGTCAATACCTCTGAGTGACAATAAATCCCTTTAATCCAGGAAACCTATAATGCCACATACCCATTAGTTCCTGCCTATTTCCTGAATTCTCTGAATTAAAGTTTTTAAAATTAAGAAGCATAATATAAATCAAGTGGTTACATCAGTTAAGGTTGTTTTAGGTAAAATTCACTCAGGCCCATTCTCATCTCGTTTTAACTACGTGCACAGTAAAGGCAAAGAGGATCCTTTCAGGCCTAGAGGGAAGTTACTAATATATTATGGAACTGTGCTTGCAGCCTAAGAATGGTTAGATTGGATTTTTTTAAAAGACTCTTGTGTTCAAAGCAGTGAAGTGACATTTCATTGGAAAAGCTTCTTCCCAGTTAAGTTTTAGATTTACCTTCCCCATTCCTTCCCCATTATTTTGGGACAATGTTTACTTTTGGAACTGCCAAAATTACCTCCTCTGCTCTCATAACATAAAAGATTCTCTGGATGGTAGTGAAGTAGAGCCTGAGCTCTTACTCCGTGGACCACCTCACCATTTTTCGTGGACATATGATGGACCATATTAAGGGAATGATTAAAAAAAAAAGAAAACTCAGTTGAGAACAAAGTTGATGTAAGAGAATTTACAACATAGAAATAGACTAAGGATCTTAATTTAAGGAGAATATAAAGTTGATGCCAGAGGAGAAATAAAGGCTAGAGCTGAAGTTGTATGTTTTATGGTTTAGAGGTGGATGGCTAGAATGTGAAATATATGCTCTGTTGGATAGCAGAGAAAAGGGAGAGAGAAGACTGGTATGAAACACCAATAGCAGATGCAACTGTTGATGGGAATGGAGTTCTTGGAGGAGGCTGGGTGGACAGTGCTTTCAATGAGCCAGCTGTACTCCGGGTGCTTCCCATTTTCAAGGTGAGGACTGCCACGGCCAGGACCTTCTGAGGGTCTGTGTGTCTTCTTGGCCTGAAGATCTTCTCTTAGGCTGGGAGACTGCTTGGCTCCTGCTTGCAGCAGGCTTCAGCTGACAAGGAATTAACACTCTGGCCTCCCACCCCTAAAAGCAGCCTTAACCAATGGCTGGTAAGCATCCCAGCTTTGTCCCCTCATGGTGAGACAATCCGTTGTAAGCTGCCCTTTCTTCCTGTGCCTCACATCTATACTCCCCAACCAGTGCTTCTCAAACCCCTCAAATAAATGACTTGGACTTGGATCCTTGACTCAGGACCTGCTTCTGGGGCAAAGCTCACTTTGGCAGGCAAATTCACAAGTGGTAAAAGCTGTCATGGGATTTTAAAATTATTTTTCAGAATTGAATCTATCTACTATTATGTTAAATATGTACTGCTAGGGAGTGTTCTCCATCTTTTCTGTATTCAATTTAATGGTTCAAGGCATTTTCTTTCAGAGGAAAGATTAAGAAGAGTCTTTTGACAGTGATGGGTAGTTGGTTTATAAACTCCATTTTTATTCTGGTTTTCTTGTAGATGTTTCTGATAAATTTCCAGCTTTTTTACTCTATGCCTTAATTGTGATGAATGATCTTTGGCAGCGAACCTTCCAGTTAGGACACAGAGCTGGTTTATTTTATTTACTTCTGCTTGCACTGGACTCTCTAATTGTATCTAGACTGGCCCTTCCAGCAACATGTTCTCCTGTTAGAAAGGAATCCTGTTTAAATGGGATTATAAAGTGACAATGTTCTGATAAAAATTATTCAAGTGGTGTTGATGATATTGGAATAATGTTCAAATACAATATTAAAATTATATATATCTTTTGTACCTTTTTTTCTAATATCTATCACCTATAGGAAATGACAGTCTAATATTTCATCTGAGTTCCAAAAGAATCAATTACATCTCTGAGATCATTCTACTACAAACAAAATATATATTACAAAGCTGAGATACACTATTTAGGTCTTTTAAAAAAATTTAAATATCTATTTAATACACATTTTGTAGTTTTACACTTGACCAACTGACATATAAAAATTATAACACAAGTTTTTCCATGTATAACTTCTTTTTTTGGTATTTTTTTTTCTTACTCATGTCTGTTACTGTTTAGGTCTTGAATGAAAGATTGATTGCTGAGATTCCATTTTGAGTTAAACCACAGTGTGATTCCCAGATCTTCTTTTTTTCTTGTTCTGTTTTTTGGAGTAAGGCTCCTTTTATTCTTTATATTTGAAATTCAAACGTCAATATTAACTTCTTCAAAGAGAAAGTATAAAGAGTGGCCAAGTTGGTATTTTTTGGTTCCTAAAATCAAAAGTGATTTAGACCATATAGAATAGAGCTCTTTGAAAAGCTTTATTGCAGAGAATGCAAGAAGAGAATGCACTTTGCTTTCCACCCACTGCCTCCACATTTTAATGATAGACATGGGGGAAATCTGACTCAGTGTTTCTAGGTTCTTATTATAAATTATGCAGGAATAAAACTGTTTTAAAACAACCACAAAGGAGAAAGTAAGAGTTTTTAGTGGATCTGCAGCACCTTCCCATAAAGAGATTAGCACTGATGGCTTCAACATCTTACCATAAAAATAAATAGTTAAAATATCTAAGTGGATCAATTTTTCTGAGGCTTGGGGGCTGGTATTTTAAAAGCCTTCCAGATTTGACTGGTTATCTTCTTATTCTTAAGCAGAAAGTTTTTGGTGGCAGTTAATCATAAGAAAATTTTTATTTTTGTGTTCACTTTTAACTTCTAAGCTTAATTGCTTAGCATTATTACATAGCATAAAGCATGATAGACTTATGTGGCTTCCCTGGTGGCTCAGATGGTAAAGAATCTGCCTGCCAATACAGGAGATGTGGGTTTGATCCCTGAGTTGGGAAGATCCCCTGGAGAAGCGACATATCAGTAATCTTGTCTGGAGAATCCATGGACAGAGGAACCTGGTGGGCTACAGTCCACGGGGTCACAAAGAGTTGGACACGCCTGAGTGACTGACACTTTCACGTGACAGACTTGCTCTGCTAGACTTTTGCTTGTATTGGAATAGAATATATTTATAATCCTAACTAAGTCAAATGGTTACTCTGAGGTGATGCATTGATTTGAAGAGGCCATTGACCCTCTTGCGCTATTGGTGGGAATGTAAATTGATACAGCTACTATAGAAGACAGTATGGAGCTTCCTTTAAAACCTAGGAATAAAGCTACCATATGACCCAGCAATCCCACTACTAGGCTTATACCCTGAGGAAACCAAAATTGAAAAAGACACATGTACCCCAATATTCATTGCAGCACTATGTACAATAGCTAGGACATGGAAGCAACCTAGATGTCCCTCAACAGATGAATGGATAGAGAAGCTGTGGTACATATACACAATGGGATATTACTCAGCCATAAAAGGAACACATTTGAATCAGTTCTAATGAGGTGGATGAACCTAGAACCTATTATACAGAGTGAAGTAAGTCAGAAAGAGAAAAAAATAACATATATTTATGCATATGTGTGGAATCTAGAAAGATGGTACTGATGAATCTATTTGCAGGGCAGTAATGGAGATGCAGACATAGAGAATGGACTTGTGAACACAGTGTGGGAAGGAGAGGGAGGGATGAATGGAGAGAGTAGCATAGAAAGTATACCTTACTGCATGTTAAATAGCTAGCCAATAGGCATTTACTGTATGACTCAGGGAACTCAAACTGGGGCTCTGGAACAACCTAGAAGGGTGGGAGGTGGGAGGGACGTTCAAGAGGGTGGGGACATATGTGTACCTATGACTGATTCATGTTGATGTATGGCAGAAACCAATGTGATATTGTAAAGCAATTATCCTTCAACTAAAATAAAATTTAAAAAACAGAGGCCATTGGAAGTCAAAGAATTTTGATCACTAGAAGGTTATGTTGTTATCATTTAATTCAGTGACTGCTTATTCTTAAAAGCTGCTGCACTCCAAGCTGTGGCAGATTGGAAGATGAGTCAGCCATGATTTTCCCTCATAGAGCTTGTAGTCCACTGAGGGAGACAGGATGAGTACAGATGGAAATATACTAATGACCAAAAAAGAAGATCGACACCATGGTGTGAAGGTCACAGACAGGAGAGGGAATGTCTAGTTGAGGGACCATGGAAGGTTTCATGGAGAATGTGGGATTTATCTTTCCTGGAAAACTGGGAGGATGTCAGTAGGTGGATGTGGAATGGTGGGAGTGTTCCAGGCAGAGACAGTAAAGACAAGAAGATCAGATGTGTAGATGTATTTGAAAATGCTAAGCAAATGTATTGTGGTTGGTGTGTTGGCTGTACATGACGGAGCCCTGGGGGATGAGGTTGGGAAGGTCAGTTAGAGCCATCTTGTGTGTAGAGAGCTAAAGTTCTAGCTTTAATGAAACTCGTCTCCACTGAGCAGTGAAGAGGTTTGAGCAGCCTTTGGCAAGCCCTCCGTTAGGTCCTGTTAAATTAGGAAGAGAAGGGAGTGGAATGGAAGGAGGAGGACAAGGTAGAAAGCTATGGACAGAGCTCCAGAGAGGTGATGGCGGTTTTGCCTAGTAGGGATGGGAAGGACAGCAGCCTGTTAAACTAAGTTTTTCTGTGTTGGCCTCACCACATGACATGCAGGATCAGGGATTGAACCCATGCCCCGTGCAGTGGAAGCGCAAAGCCCTAACTATTGGACCACCAGGGAATTTCCTCCTTTCCTCCTTTCAGTTGTTTTCAACCCTGCAGTCAAAAGGATCCGGTTAAAATGCCGCTCCTGGGCTCAAAGCTTCTGTGATTTCCCAGTCTAACCCCTGGTTACCTGCTTGAGGCCATTTCCTTCCTGCAGTCGGATTCTGCTTCAACTATATTGGGCTCATCACTGTTGCTCGAGTATACCAAGCACACGTTCCTGCCGTTCCTGTGCTGGGAGTTTTCTCCA
Organism: Aepyceros melampus; assembly: GCA_006408695.1. Classification (NCBI taxonomy): domain Eukaryota; kingdom Metazoa; phylum Chordata; class Mammalia; order Artiodactyla; family Bovidae; genus Aepyceros; species Aepyceros melampus. Next base: position 27,646 of record SJXQ01001680.1, on the reverse strand, counting down.
TGAGGCCCTTCACTTCCTTCAGGGTATTACTCAAACAATCCTTTCTAATGAAGCCTTACCCAGCCACCCTATTTTAAAATTCTTACCTTTTTCTCCAAAGCTTATCTCCTTCTCTCCTTAATTTTTCTCCTTAGCGCTGATCACGGTCTAACATACTGTGTGTTTTACTTATTGATCATCTTGGTAAGCTCCACAAAGGCAAGATTTTCTTTTTTTTTTTTTTTAATTGGTCCATCATGTTCTCTGATGAATTCCCACTGTCTAGTAGATACTCAGTAAATATTTGATCAATAAATTAATGAATGATGAGAATGGAGGGAAGAAGTTGTGTGTATAGGCTATGGCAATTGCTATGGGACTTATTGGCTTCCCAGGTGCTGCAGTGGTAAAGAATCCGCCTGCAGTGCAGGAGATGCAGGTTCAATCCCTGGCTCGGGAAGACCCTGGAGGAGGAAATGGCAACCCACTCCAGTATTCTTGCCTGGGAAATCCCGTGAACAGGGGAGCCTAGCGGGCTGCAGTCCATGGGGTTGCAAAGAATCCAACTCACTGAGCACATGTGCACGCACTCATGGAATGATGGAATGGAGGTATCCACGATGGTTTCAGGGTTTCAAGCTCCGATGGTGGAGAGAGGAGTAAAGGGGTGGAATGAATGAGTTCTGAATGTCAGTTGCCCAAGAATGTCCAGAACTGTTGCATGTGTCTCTTTGCTCTGCATGGGATATGTTAGAGCCAATATTAGACTCAAAGAGGGATCACCAGTGCCTGGGCCAAGCCATCTTAGCCTCTTGTATTTTGCCTTAGCTTTTCTGCTGATTTTAACTTTAGTTTCAGGTTTGCAGCTCTTATTAAAAGCTGTTACCTGAATTCCCCATATTTGCTCTTCCCCATAAGAGCATTGCTCTGCTGCTGCTACTGCTGCTGCTAAGTCACTTCAGTCGTGTCCGACTCTGTGCGACCCCATAGATGGCAGCCTATCAGGCTCCTCTGTCCCTGGGATTCTCCAGGCAAGAACACTGGAGTAGGTTGCCATTTCCTTCTCCAATGCATGAGAGTGATTTTCCTTAGAGAAGATTACTGCTCTAGTCACTTTAGGGTGATTCAACCAGGAATCTCTTTTTTTAATTAAATTTTTGCTCAGGTTTTTTTTTTAAGTATATTGGTAGCATAAACTTGGATGATAAATCCTGGTACCAGCATCATGACACAGAGAATTCTTTGCATCTATTTGTATATAGTAGATTTGTTTTCCCTTCTTTTCATTCTTTTCCACTCTGTCTTTCTACTTGTCTCTCTCAATTCATCCTTACCCTGAATATGTAAGTATTATGCAGTGTTCTTCTACTTGAATCTACTTTTGTGGAAGCCCTGCTGCTGCTAAGTTGCTTCAGTCGTGTCCGACTCTGTGCGACCCCGTAGACGGCAGCCTATCAGGCTGTTCGGTCTGTGGGATTCTCCAGGCAAGAACACTGGAGTGGGTTGCCATTTCCTTCTCCAATGCATGAGAGTGAAAAGTGAAAGTGAAAGTCGCTCAGTCGTGTCTGACCCTTAGCGACCCCATGGACTGCAGCCCATCAGGCTCCTCCGTCCATGGGAGTTTCCAGGCAAGAGTACTGGAGTGGGGTGCCACTGCCTTCTCCGGTGGAAGCCCTAGGCTATATTTATCTTATGCCCTCCCACACAGTTAACAGATATAGAAGTTCAGAATTTCAGTATCTGGCAGAAATTATTGGAGTGAAATTGACTTTGGAAGTTGGTAACCTCCAGAATTCGTGCAATACATTATCTTTTACTCTCTATTGTGTTCTTATTTTTAAGTTGGTTTAGTGGTAGCTTTCTCTTTTTTTTTTCAAGGTACAAAAATTATTTGTCTATGATTTTATTTAGATATTACTTGATACCGAGGCTATTTTCGTTTTAACTACGTACAAACCATACTGCATCAGACATTAATGTACCATCTCTGCATCCTTGCGCAAAGATATCTGCAGGTTAAATTTCTTGCCCTGGCATAACAGGAGCAATTATTTTCTCAAGTTATTTATCTTATGCCCTCCCACACAGTTAACAGATACAGAAGTTCAGAATTTCAGTATCTGGCAGAAATTATTGGAGTGAAATTGACTTTGGAAGTTGGTAACCTCCAGAATTCGTGCAATACATTATCTTTTACTCTCTATTGTTTTCTTATTTTTAAGTTGGTTTAGTGGTAGCTTTCTCTTTTTTTTTTCAAGGTACAAAAATTATTTGTCTATGATTTTATTTAGATATTACTTGATACCGAGGCTATTTTCGTTTTAACTACGTACAAACCATACTGCATCAGACATTAATGTACCATCTCTGCATCCTTGTGCAAAGATATCTGCAGGTTAAATTTCTTGCCCTGGCATAACAGGAGCAATTATTTTCTCAAGTCTTGTGAAGTTGCCTCCTAAGAAGTTCTACTTGGAAGAGAATAGTCAGGAATGGACCTACATATATGCAGAAGTTTTGATGAACTTGGTAGTGTAAAATATATAGTTTTTATCTTTAAAAACTATAAACAAGTTTTTTTAAAAGACAAGATAAACAAGTGTTTGCAACAAATATAACAAAGAACTGATTTCTTTAGTTTCCAAAGAGATTTTGTTTGAGGAAAATATCCAGCAACAAAGTTCCAGGGAAAACAGATAAGCAGTAACTTGTTTGTGTGTGTATGTGTGCGTGTGGTTAAAATATGCAAGAAATAGAGCTTTTTTTTAATAAACTTAAGGAAAAAATTTAATTTGAATACTAAGCTATCTTTCATGTGTTACTGGAGCTATTTTTTAAAATTAATTTTTAATTGGAGGATAATTGGTTTACAATGTTGTGTTGATTTCTGCTATACAACAGCATGAATCAGCCATAGGTACACTTACGTCCCCTCCCTCTTGGACCTCCCTCCTACCCCCAACCCTATCCCACCCTCGAGGTCATCACAGAGCACTGGGCTGAGCTCCCTGAGTTATACAGCAACTTCCCACCGCTCTGCGGGGAGTTTTACATATGTTTTACCATATGTAAAACAGCTGTCTGTTTTACATATGGTAATGTACATGAAGAGCTAACCATTTTAAATGCCAGTTCCTATTTAATTCTAGCAAAACTTTATGCTGTGGGTATTATTATTATTCCCATTCTGTGGAGAAGGAATTATTGTTTAGATTGATTTGAAAGACTTTCCTGTCTTTCTCAGCTTTTCAGAGATAGAGCCTGAACTGAAATCCATGCCAGTTTGCTTGTAAATTTTCTTAAGTATTTTCTTAAATAGTTCCCCTGGCGAGGATATAAGCTGAATATCACTGATAATCAAAATGACCAACAGTCATATTAAAATGTGTTCAACTTTGTTTATAATTTAAGGGCATGAGGTAGCAAATACACACAAACATACATGGTATTGCATCTCCCTATAAGCAATCTTTAACAAGAGACTGAGGCGTGAGTTGATTTCTCCTATATTATTCTATTTTTTATGGAGTATAGTTAATTTACAATGTTATGTGTGCATTTATATGTATTTCTTCAGATTCTTTTCCATTATAGGTTAATAGAGCATACTGAGTATATTTCCCTGTGCTATATATAGTAAGTCCTTATTGTTTACTTCTTTTATTTATAGTATTATGTTAATCCCAAAATCCTTACTTCAGCCTTGATTTGCTCATCTGTAAGAGGGAGATAATCCTTACTTGAAAGAATTATTGTTAAGCATTACAATGTGTGTGTGTGTGTGTGTGTGTATAATCTTAGGCCAGTGACACCTACTAAGTGCCCAATAATTATTATAACTGGCTCTGCCCAAATCCCCTGATATGTCCCCCCAAAAAAAAGACAACAGAAATAAATCTTTCATCTCATTTATTCCTAGCACAAGGCAAAGGGGTCAATAGACAGACATGTTAAGTGAAGATGCCTAGAAGAAGAATACTCTAGACACTCATGAGCTCTCATCAAGGCAGTGCATTTTATGACTACTTTCTAGGATTCTGGAAGGATTTCCACAGTACATTCAGCCCCGCATCTCATATTCTAGATCTCAAGTCAAAATAGGCAATAGATAGAACAAAAGGAGCCAGGGTCCCTGTAAAATGATAAGCGGCAACATTCCCTGCGTTATCGGTGGGTTGGCGGTGTCATGGTTTATAGCCAGAAGCTCCACAGCCCATTTTCAGGGCATCATTACCCTTCTGGAGTCAACGAGTCTGGAAATTCTAAATATAAGTTATTAGAAAAACACAAGAGCACTGTAATAATAGCCTCCCATCTCTAAATATTTACTGGCAAGCATGTGTAATTGAGAGAGAAATATTGACTTTGAAGTGACCTAACTCACCTTTCATTTTGAAGCTCTGCGTTCGCAGAGCCACATGACAATGTTGCAGTGTTTAATCACTGTTGAGAGTCAGAGTTTTCTCTTAAGTACTGTCAGTTCCAGGAAGGCAGAGTCACCAAGATCCAGACGAGCTGGATGGCAATTGGTCTGTGACCTTTACCTCAAAACTGTTTTCCAGTGTCCAGTCATTCTGAGACTTTTACATCCCAGTTTTGAGAAGCACCTTCTCCAATAGACCTTTTTTCATGTGTATAACTAAGAAATAAAAACATGGCAAAATGAATCGACCGCTTTTCTTTAGCGTTGGAGAAAATGACATGTGTGTGGTTTGTCTACAGCACGTTTAACTGGACGGTCCCATTCCTCTCATTCCTGGCCTGTTTGATACTGGCAGTTGCCACCATCACATTGTATTTCATTCCACTCCGATACATCATTTTAATCTGGGGTAAGTTTGGCACGGTCCTTTTTCTAGCAATCAATTCCAGGTAAGAACCAATTACTCATTTTTAAGTGCAGCTATAAACTTTAAATGTGCTTTTGTTGGCAATTAAACATGAGATTAAGAAAAGCTTTTGGAGATCAGAAACTTCCAGGACCTCCCTGAAAAGGCCAGTGGCATGAACGGTCAGCCTAGATGCTTATAGGCCTCTTGCATAATTGCAATCAAATAAAAATGTGATTGTACATGCTGTTTCCCTTTGGGCTTTCAGAGTCATGAATACTCCTGAATGATATACTGCTGTGGCCCAGTAACTTTCAGGAAACGCTGTTATTCAAATAGTGAGCAAACGCCTTACCCTGTATGTGATGTAAAAGTAGATCTAGCCACTACTAGGCTGCTCCTGACATTTCATCTCCCCGGGAAGGAAGAAAAATAACTTAACCCAATACTTAAAACCAGAAGCAGTGAGGTGAAAGGGAGGGGCGCACAGTGGCCCCCTAACCAGTGCCTGACAGGAAAGAGAAAGCTATTATTTACAGGGGAAACGGTAAACCTATATAGAGTTCAGCTGCTTTTTAAAGAGTAGAAACAAAAATGGCACACTGGAAATAAATTTCAGGACTTGACTTACTACTCAAGCTAACAGTAGGAAAAATTGCAAGCAGCTTTGTGAATATCTGTGTCTGTTGCTGGGTGGGCACTGGGTTGGAATAAGGAGAGTGTGCTGCAGCTAATTAACTAAGCAATCACCCCTCTTCTGGAAGAATCTCTCACTTCTGATTTTCCATGGCTTGGCTCCTGTGACGACTACTCAGTTCTTGACCAGAGTCATCTCTAGGGATCTGCAGGTGTCAAGAGGTTCAGGGAAGCTACATATATGTGTGTTGAGATGCATTCCTCTTTAAGCAAAAGCTGAAAGCCTGCAAATGCCAGGGTGAGGGGGAGCTATAAAATATTTCTAAGACCGTTAATTGTAGACCATTTCCAAAGAGAACCCACAAAGGTAGAATCCTGCTGATGAGAAAGGCCAAACCTGGACATGCAGAAATGGGAAAAGTCATAGGAAAAATAGAATAACTCATAACATTCCAGCAATAGAGCATAATCCATTCATTCTCTGTTTTGTGCAGGAAGTGAAAATTCTATCACATAAAGTCTCTCTCCTTTGTAACAAGCCCAAGAAAAGGAAAGGATTTTCTAACTTCCTCTTCGGGGGTCCACTTTAACACTCGGTGATGCTCACTATTTGAGGAAGTCCTGATACCCATGCTTAGTTTGTGTTCCTCTGTTGTGTTTTTCACTTCTAGCACATTGGCCCGTATTTGACCCTTAGGAAAGAGAACATGGAGCTTTTCAAGGGCCCATTGATTAAGAAGGAATATGTGTTTTATAAGAAGCATTTTCCTGAATACTCATATACTGAATGTTATCTGTATAGACTGAATAATCTCATTCTTTCTTGCTTTTTGCCTTTTTTTTTGGTACTAGTTTCTCAGTCCATTTACCCTCCACATTTAAAACACGGATCTTGAAACTCTTTATGATCTGTCCCTAATGAAATTTGATCCGAAATTACAGTCATTTGGCCAGTGTTTTCCTCGTTTTTAAGATGATGTCACAGCACGGTCAGCTTGGTAAACACCATTGCCCATTGTTTCTTCATCCCTCTGGAAGAGAATGCTTTCCTGCACCGCACCCTAGACAAAGAAGACTCTACTGTGTTTCTTCCTTAGCTTGTCCTTTTCAGGATTCCAATCCCTCTTTCGATTTACTCCTAATCCCTTTGACCTCTAGTTTTATCCTCCAAGTTCTTGACCACTTTCAAAGTCAACTTTTTGCATCTACTTAATGAGACATTGTTCTATTTATTGTTCAGCCTATGAATGAAATTATGAAATAGCATCGAGTTTATGATGCTCTCCTGCACTGAAAGTAATCCTTTGAGCTTTATGTTGTCTCATTTGTTAGTTTTAGATTCTAGACAGAGGTTTATAGTTTATTGATGAGTTTACCATAGATAATGTAGTCAAAAGCCTTGACCATCACATTATCTCTTGCCTCTTCTCATTACCTAAAACCTGCTGTACTATCATGGAATATATTCTGCCATCCTATTAGGACTTGTTATTTTGCAAGACAAGATAGTTATTAGCTAGCACAGAGCCAGGGCTTTCCTTTGCACCTCTTTTACATGATCATATTCTTGGCAGAGAATTTAGCATGTAGAAGGAAACTTTATATGTCTTGAATTTCTATTGTTCCCTTTAATCTTATTAAGGCTCAGAAGACTATTTCTTTATTCTTTTCAGGATGGAAATGAAAGAAAATTATGTTCATTGCCAAACTGTTTATAGTAGTAAATTAATTTAAAATAATAAAAAATGTTCAATAACAGTGAAATGATTTAAGCACATTATGGTAAATTTACCCAAGGTACACAATAAAAATTATGTTTGAGGGGAAAATGATTATATGATGATATTAAATTATATTACATTATGTATTTTTATGATACACTTACATTATGATTTTTGTTGTGTAGTCCATAAACATGTGGACTTACTCTTTTGCAACCCCATGACTGTAGCCTGCCTGGCTCCTCTGTCCGTGGGATTTCCCAGGCAAAAATACTGGAGTGGGTAACCATTCCCTTCTCCAGGGGATCTTCCCGACCCATGGATCAAACTGGCGTCTCCTGGATTGGCGGACAGATACTTTACCTCTGAGCCACCAAGGAGGCCTATATTATGATATTACATTATGTTTTTAATAAGGATATTTTATATCCATGTATAGTGTGATCACAAATATGTTGAATGTACCTATATTATATAGCATACATGTTGGTATTTATTTTGACATTCATTGTGAGCAGCCTAGTTAATATAAGGCAAGACCTTTTACTCTTTGAATATGATTCATTTTATAAATGCACAGCTGAAGGACTACAAAAAAAAAAAGACTATTTCTTACTCTAAGTTACTTACTCATTTTCATTGAGTCCTGAAACAGGTAGATAAAAATCTTCAAAATTTTTGTTCACTGTTTTTAATCTTTTGGAACAAAATTATTTAACTCTATGTTCCTCTAGAGTTACATACATATTCCACTATATTTCCATATTCTTTACATCCAAATAATATTTTTATATAAATATTTCTTAAATAGCACAATTATTTAACATAAGCCTATGAAAATAGCCTAATTTCGTGATGACCATATGCAATATTCCTTGATTCACCAACTTCACTGTAACATTTTAAAGGACAAGATACTTTCTGTCCTCTTTACCATGTAATTCCTAGTGAAGCTACACAAAGGTAATAGATCTTTGGTGAGTACTTTGCAAATAGTTTATGAGTAGATAAGTCTGCAAGTTTAATACCTATGATCTCATAGATTGCATTTTTTTGAGCCTGCCAATTCTCTTATTTGGGAATATAATTTTTGAAAATTAAAAGTGGCTTTAGAGGAATATCTAGAATTTTCTCTAGGAAACTGTAAATTTTCAGTACTGAATTTTGGTAATTTATTTGTTTTATGTATTTCTAGAAGGCAAGGCACCTTTGAGGATTAGATCCCACATAGGTTTTTTGTATCTTTGGAAGGTTTCCCATATTCTTTCCATTCTGTTCTTCATCACAGATGCTCTAAATATAGCTTTTCAGTTCTGATCTGAGCCACTTCTGGTTTTCTCAAGTAGATTAAGAACACCCAGAGCCGATTTTGAGCATCTTAAAAGAAACTATGACTTATTTAACTTTGTATCTCCATTTGATAGCACAATATATCTTACATGTAAGACACTTAGAGCTTGACACAGGAGCAAGCAAGGGCCCTCTGCCCACCTCACCCACCCCCACCGATACATTGCAATCAGGGTTACATGCCAGCCACTCATACAGTGTTGTGTCTAACTCAGTTTCAAGTGGTTATTCCCTACTGACCGTATGTGCAAAGCACCATGGAGTTCTTCGTCTCTCATTCTCTGTTTTTTGGGTTTTTTTGTTTTTAAACTGGAGGGATCTTTCCAATCTACTGACCTATTCTATCTATGATCATTAAATGATAATGCCTTTCCCAAATGTTAATCCCTTGGTATTTAAATTCCTCTTTCTTTCTTTGTCTAAAAGAAAACAGAATAAAAATTCATAGCATATATGCTCTATTTGTGTTGTTTAGATTTAAAAATCTAAAGGTACCTGCTACTGGAGAAAGACACAACTTCCGAATTGGGCGTGTGATGACATGCTGCCAGGATAAAGACTCTGCCATCACCATCTTCCTTGTTTTCTTGGCTTATTGACATATACGGTGATGATGGTAGCCCTCTTCCTTGTGGTGAAATTCCAGATTTTGGAATGCTTTGTGATTCTCCTTTCAACCCATGGTACTATGTAAGGCAGGCCTCTATTATTCAGAATTTAATATAAGAAATCTAAGACACAGATTAGGTAAGTTGTCTGAAACCACTCAGCTAATAATACATGGTGAAACCAGACTGGGGCCCAGCTGTGCCTGTCCCCAAGCCCTTCTTCCTTGCCCCATTGCTCTTCAGAGATGACCAAGCGATCTCTGCTGCCATGTTGGCACTAGCTTTCACACAGTAGATAATACGGTAGAATACTGACATTTGAGCCTGTGACACCTTAAAAAGATAAGGTGTGGTTTTGTAGCATGCAATCTGAATTCCTTATAATTTTCAGCCTAACAAAGTTTTTCAAACAGAGACTGTCGGAGTGCTTTGTGGACTTCCTTCTGCCCTTATTGGTGCATTTGAGCTACTGGGCAGGTTTATAATCTTCTCAGTGACTAAGAATGCAGTGTTTTGATCAGCAGTGATATTATCCCTGCCTGGCTGTTCATTGTAAAGACTCCAGATGCTCACACTATATATAATTAACAATAGAAGATATATCTCTTCTCAATACGTCTTTGTCTCCCTTCGTCATTTTGCCTTGTCTGTTTTCTTTTGCCAAGAAGCCCATGCTACAATTAAATATCTTTAGAATAACACAGTGGAGAGTGTTTTAAAGGAACACTGGGGGAAATTTTAGCTAGAAACTTGGAGCAGGCTGTGGGGGCAGAGAAAAAAGGCAGGCACAGCGAGGCTTTGACTTGAGAAAAAGGAGGTTATTCGCAGGCAGTCTTCCCCGGCCCAGGCAACAAGCCACCCTTGACTTAGGAACATGTCTGGCTTCCATTTGCCACGTGGATGTAAATCTGACCCTCTTAAAGAAACCACCAGGACGTCGGCATTGTGTCAGGTATCATGGCATGCCAAAAGTCCAGTTCTTAGATGAAAGCAAAGTAATATTTAATGAAAGGAGAGAAACAGCAAACCTATTCCATGTTTGGACTGTTGAATAGGTAAACCTTACCTTGACTTCGGCATAGGCGCCCATGGGAGAACACATCGTGAGCACTCAGCATTGTGGGGGTTGACGAGTTCTTAGTTATGGTCCTTGATAAGCAAGCACTCTGTAGCCAGACTTCAGGAGGCCACCTTGTCTTTCTGCTTCTAAAACACAGCACAAAATGCAGTTGACACTTGGTGAAAAGATCACAGTTTGTGAGCTATATAGGCACACCCCTGCTCCCTGGTGCCTCCCTCTGGGGAGGGAGCTCTGGGCAGAGCTTGTCCTGACACGCCCATGTGCCCCCACCAAGAACAGCTTAAGCGTTTCAGTTCAGTCGCTCAGTTGTGTCCGACTCTTTGCGACCCTATGGACTGCAGCATGCCAGGCCTCCCTGTGTCATCACCAATGCCTGGAGTTTACTCAAACTCATGTCCATTGAGTCAGTGATTTAAACGTCTTACCCCCTTCTAATTACTGTTGTCCTGAATCAGCATGAGTCCATGGCCTAGCCAAACCCACACACCAGCACTGTGGTCCATAAATTAAGCTAGCAACCAGAGTAAGATAATTTTCCAATAATAACTTTTCACAGTTTTCTGCAGCATCAAAGTACGACCAACATGTCAAGTTCTGTTCTGTAGCGAGAGAAGGAAAACCTGTGAAAATGAGTTGGAAGGGGGGAGATAGATTTCTTGCGGGTTCTTTTTAACAACAACAAAAAAAACAACTCCCACCCTCCAGCTCCCACTGCTGCCTCTGGTCCTCAGCTCCCAAGTAGAGACTTGTTTAGGCTAATGAAGGCCTTTTCCCATCTGGGACATTCGTTTTCCTAGGCGAGGAGGCTGTTAATCAGCGTTGTCCAAAAAAACGAATGAGCTCCACAGTTTTAGTGTGTGTTTCTGCCGCCCTGCTGCTGGGACTGTAATGGGATTTTCACAGCTGAAGAAGGCACAGCCCCTCTCCAACGATCCCTGCCTTTCTCCCTCCAAGAAAAGACATTTCTGAATGATTCCACATGACAGCAACGGGTGCATGACTTGAGATCCAGTGATTATTTTCACACTAATTTTTACTTGTGAATGGTTCTCCTTCCCCAGTCGGGTGAGTTTTTAAAGATGGGTAGACAAATGGAGAGAGATCAACAGAAAAAGAGATCTCCTGATATGTCTGTTTTCCAGGCATAAACAAATTCACTAAGAAGCTTCGAAACCCCTATGCCATTGACAATAATGAGCTTCTGGACTTCCTCTCCAGGGTACCATCTGATGTTCAAAAGGTATGTAATGAACAGCCACCACCAACGGGGGCCAAACCCCAAACTCTGGCCTGCCCACCCCGCCCCCAAGCCAGAGGAGTAGGGGGCTGTGCTTGTGTGAGTCACTGAGATAACGAATCAGAAAATCCTTCAAGAGGCCTGGCTGGCAGAGAGGTGGCCAGCAAAACCTTTGTCCAAAGCATGAGATGATGGGGGAAAATTATCCTGAAAAAGAGCTACTTAAGAATGATCTGGAACTCACACTGCGAGGCTGCAATGCAGGGAGGTTTGTCCTTTTTCTGACTGTTTGCCTCCTCAAAGAGGGTCAGATGGGCTCAGCAAGTGGGAACACAGGAAACCCAGAGCCGGGGGGAGGCTTGCCCATTTTCCTCCTCTTCTGGATGGCCGGCATTCTCCAGGAAGTAGAGGACAAGAGGATTATTCTTTTGATCCTTGTTTGCCCCGATTATCTCCCGGGCCTCCCCCCTCTCCCCTTCTGTCTGAAGACCTAAGAGATGCTGAGGACAGAGCTCCCACTTACCCCAGTACACATAAAGGCAGAGACGGCGTGCGATAATTTGAGGTTAATCAGAAGCATTACTCACGGGTAATGGCCCCTTAGTCCAGCAGTGTCCCTTTTCTGTGGATACGTAGAGATTAAGCAAGGCAACAGCACCAGAAAGTCTGTAGAGGAGCCTCATTCAGGCATCAGCCTGGTGTTAACCCAGAGGCGGGGAGGGCAGGCACAGGTAAAGATCTCTCTGGTGGAGAACAGAGGTCATAGAATAGGTAGCTGGGGAGACAGTGGCATGAAATACCATCAGGACGATCAAAGACGCAATCTGTTATTATGTGAGAGAATCCCTAAGCAAACATCAATTCCATCCTCAGGCCGCTGTACCATAATTCATTTCCCAGCACCTCTGGGCGGAGTGCAGAAATGGAGGGTTGACAGGCCTCGGAGAGTTTCTTTCCTCTTCATTCTAAGTTCTAGAGATTAAAATAGACTCTGTGTTGCTTTTTTTCTCCCCTTTAACCTTCATTTAATGATATAATTATCTATTAAAATATATTATATGAATTTACTGGTTAACATTGCATTACAGGATTGTGAAATAGTAACTTGGCCCCTGTTTGTTGTGCCTTGAAGATTGACAGGCATATCATCCCCTGGGGGACCGTCACACAACAGCTGTAAGGAAAGCATGCCTTTTTCACATATCTGCTTTCCACCAAGTGTAGCTCAGCTTATGTGATGGGGTAGGATGTCCTTGGGGAATTTGGCACAAATACTCCAAATAGTGAGCACATGTGGTCTGTGATACAATACTTTACACAAAGCCATTCCGCAGTCAGCCTATCCGAGCCCACACACCAAAGCGTTGTGATTGCAACGCACCATCACTTGACTCACAATGTGCGTCTGTGCCTGCATCCTTGAAGAAAGGAAATTCCCAGCAAGCACCCCCCAAGGACTGTCTGTGCACAGTTTGGGGACCAGCCCTCAGCGAGGTCATCCAGTTGGCGTTGGCGTGAAGACTGAAGATGCAACAAAAGAGCATTCAAGGGAAATGCCCGGGAAGCTAGTGAGATCTGCGTGTATCTCCAAGAACACTTGCTAATCACACAATAGGCAGTTTGCCACTGGGGACTCCCCACGTGCTTGTGTTTGTCGCAGATGTTTTAGCCATTATACTGTAAATGAAATCCATTTTTAAGAGAAATCTTTATTAGTCTGGGGGGTATCCATTTCAACATTCTTTCCCTCTCTGGCAAAAGAAATGGATATAATTGGCAGAAGTTTTTTCTCCCCAAGATTTTAGATACTTTTAAATGAATAATTCGTTGTAAGTTGCTGTATCATATCCTAAGATAAACATTCCCAAGGGGCCGTTATCAACCTCTTTCCTGGTCGAACACGGGCACACACAGAACTGAAATCTGGCAGTGCCCCGAGAGCAGGTAGAAACCCATGCATCTCATTAGAAAAATCTGCTTTTAATATTTTGGTTTCAAGAAATGATGCATGACTCTTCAAATCCTTCCTGCAATTAATCCCTCCATGTTCCTGTGTTTAGAAAATGATTCATTACCTTTAACCTTCCTTCCTTTGCCGCGCTGTGTCCTCCGGGAGCCGTTAGCACACTGTGGTGGGCTAAGGTTACCTAACCGCCAGCCGCACGTCTCTGTTTTCACAGGTGCAGTACGCGGAGTTGAAGCCGGGCAGTGGCCAGAGCCCTGTTCGGAAGAAGCGCAACGTGCTCTAGGACACACGCTGACTCTGGACACCAGCAGCCGATGGCGTGTTGCACTGATGAGACCGGTGTTCTCTGTCGTTCGGTGGTAGCCGTGGTGTCTTTCTGAAATGCGTGCCACGTCGAGCCCTGTCTTTACCCTCCCCGTCTTCATGGCATAGATGCACGTGCCCGTGGGCGCATCCGTGTGCAGGGGTAATTGACTTTGCATCTGGAGTCAGCCCAGCGACAGGAAACACACCAGAGACTATACAAGACTAACATCCCTTCTTCCAACAGGAGACTAAAGCAAGCTTCTGGGGCTCTCAGCACCCTCTTTGAGAACAGCCAGGATGCCACTTGGATGCGAGCATGACTTTGAACTTGTTTTCACATCTCTAACAGGTTCACATCAAGATTCAGTACGTTCGCTCGCACCCCCACCCTCCTTTCAGATGACTGCTTTTTTTTTTTTTCCTCTGAGTTAAGTCCTAGATAGCCACCATCTACCCAAATAATGTATATTATAGATTTTTTTTTAAATTATTACCTGGATCATCCCAGTTCTTTGGGGATCTTTCAGCCATAACAACTAAAGACCTAGATGTAAAATTTCAGTAAGCTGCTTGGTGCTGGATGCCAGCCTGCCTCCTGGTCCATTGCTGGCAACGGATGCTCTAGAATGTTCTGAGAGATCATTTGCCCAAAACGTGAAGGAGTCGGTGAAAACATTTGGGTGCTTCAAATAGCCATTTCTTCTGATGTTACTTTTTGCTTATTTCCCAAATGTAATCTCAGTAGTATAGCTTGAGAAAGAGGGGGAGGGGTGAATGAGTGAATTCTGAGAGCATTTAGGAAGATAGACTGAGGAGCAAGGGACCAATGGTGTGGCTGCTTGTCTGAATGTCATAATCCCTTCACTTGCCTGCACTTTTAGGAAAGTAAAAATGCTGTAGCAGTCCACGTGGATCTTTTGTTCCTAAGCAAAATAAGCTACACATAATAAAAATATATAACTCAGAACCCCATTCCTAGAAAGGTACAATCCCCAAAGTCTTTTTGAGTATACACTTTACCATTTCACTGTAACCTCCTCCAAGTAAATATCCCAATTTTTGTGCATATATAAAATGAATGCAAATATCTTTCTGTTCAAATGATATTTAAGTTGTAAAGACTATATTTTGTTGACACATACTTTGTATGTGCAATTTTATATGTATATATCTATAAATATATGTATTGTAAAGAAAAATTGAAGTAAAAAGATCTGATTCAATAGTGAGTTTTACTGTTTTTTTTTTCCTCTCTCTCTCTCTGGGTTGTAATTTAATAATCTTCAAACAAAATGTTTATGAAAAATGCCAAAGATTCTAAGCCTTATCATCCTGTGTCTGTTTTTCTTCATATTCTATCTTCCTGGGTTGCTTTCTCACTGAGCCAGATTTCTGCATGATTTGATTTACTTCAAGTTAATGAAGCTGGCTGAAAAAGAACCTTGCAGAAATTATAAAAGCTCCAGTAAATCTCTGAGTTGTACATACAATAGATATCCAAGAACCTCTTTTGTTAAACCAGTTACTCAATCTTCTGTGTAAACAATGCCTCATTGTCTCACTCCCAACTACCATCCAGTTTATCACAGTCTGTCATTTTGTAATGACCTAAGTCAGACATTTTTAAACAGACACGTGAGATCTGATCAGTCATTTGAATGAAAACTTTCAGCAGCAAAATAACCCCTTATTTATTCAAAAGTGGAACCAATACTTTATTGTTGCTCTTTTCTATAGAATCTCAAAATGAAATAATTCGCCTGAAAAGAAGGCGTCATTAGTTAGACTTATTTCTTCTGTAGTCCGATTGGAATTTTCAGCATTGAGTTTAGGACACAAATAGTATCTGCTGCTGTATTCAGCCATGACTCCTAATTACCAGGGACCTTAACTCCCGCCTTCCTCTACTGGGTAGCCCATCCTACCTGGCACCTAATAGACACTTAGAAAATACATGATTAACAGATCAGGTTATAGAGACCTATTTTTTCTCTGCCCTTTCATGTGTGATTATCAGAGGGCTGAGCTGGATAATTTGGTGTGGTCTATCCCAGGAAATAATTTATTGCATTAAGTACACAGATTATGACATTATTTATAAACTCTGGCTGTGTTAATTATAAGCTTTTAAATTAAGCAATGTCTTATATTTGGAGAAGTCCTTACCTTCGTGTCAATGGGAAATATAATGTTTATTTGTAGATAAATCAAAGCTCTCTTGGTTCTCTTCTTAAGCTCAATTTTTTACTCTCTTATTATTGAACAAACATATTGAAAGCTGATGATACACTTGAATGAAACAGAGAACCTTCCCTTAGTAGAGCCAGACATTAAACGGATATTTTTAAGCAGTATCATGGCATTACATTCTCAGGTTCAACTTTTTAATTTTTTATTTTATTTTACTTTTCAGGGACCTTAACTCCCGCCTTCCTCTACTGGGTAGCCCATCCTACCTGGCACCTAATAGACACTTAGAAAATACATGATTAACAGATCAGGTTATAGAGACCTATTTTTTCTCTGCCCTTTCATGTGTGATTATCAGAGGGCTGAGCTGGATAATTTGGTGTGGTCTATCCCAGGAAATAATTTATTGCATTAAGTACACAGATTATGACATTATTTATAAACTCTGGCTGTGTTAATTATAAGCTTTTAAATTAAGCAATGTCTTATATTTGGAGAAGTCCTTACCTTCGTGTCAATGGGAAATATAATGTTTATTTGTAGATAAATCAAAGCTCTCTTGGTTCTCTTCTTAAGCTCAATTTTTTACTCTCTTATTATTGAACAAACATATTGAAAGCTGATGATACACTTGAATGAAACAGAGAACCTTCCCTTAGTAGAGCCAGACATTAAACGGATATTTTTAAGCAGTATCATGGCATTACATTCTCAGGTTCAACTTTTTAATTTTTTATTTTATTTTACTTTTGGTTTTGCCATACATTGACATGAATCTGCCACAGGTGTACATGTGTTCCCAATCCTGAACCCCCTCCCACCACCCTCCCCGTATCATCTCTCTGGGTCATCCCAGGGCACCAGCCCCAAGCATCCTGTATCCTGTATCAAACCTAGACTGGCGATTCATTTCTTACATGATAGTATACATGTTTCAATGCCATTCTCCCAAATTATCCCACCCTCTCCCTCTCCCACAGAGTCCAAAAGTCTGTTCTATACATCTGTGTCTCTTTTGCTGTCTCGCATACAGGGTTATCATTACTATCTTTCTAAATTCCATATATATGCGTTAGTATACTGTATTGGTGTTTTTCTTTCTGGCTTATTTCACTCGGTATAATCGGCTCCAGTTTCATCCACCTCATTAGAACTGATTCAAATGTATTCTTTTTAATGGCTGAGTAATACTCCATTGTGTATATGTACCACAGCTTTCTTATCCATTCATCTGCTGATGGACATCTAGGTTGCTTCCATGTCCTGGCTATTATAAATGGTGCTGTGATAAACATTGGGGTACACGTGTCTCTTTCAATTCTGGTTTCCTCGGTGTGTATGCCCAGCAATGGGATTGCTGGGTCATAAGGGAGTTCTATTTCCAGTTTTTTAAGGAATCTCCACACTGTTCAACTTTTAAGAAGAGCATTCTGGCTGTAGTGGGTACATTAGTAATTATGAATGCCCAGAGAAGAGCCAGTTGCAGGGCTGTGTATAAGCTGACGGTAGGCTGGACTTTCAAATAGCAGTACCAGAAAAAGAAAAATACATAAGTGAAATTGGAGAGAAGTTAAGAGATTAAAGTGAGCTGGATTTCACAGTTTCATGACTATGGGTGAGGGAGAGAGTAGGTAGATCAAGGATGGTGCTTGGTCCTCTTGTCTCTGGATCTAAGAAGATGGTCTTGCTTTTGACCTGCTGTCTGTAGTGGGTACATTAGTAATTATGAATGCCCAGAGAAGAGCCAGTTGCAGGGCTGTGTATAAGCTGACGGTAGGCTGGACTTTCAAATAGCAGTACCAGAAAAAGAAAAATACATAAGTGAAATTGGAGAGAAGTTAAGAGATTAAAGTGAGCTGGATTTCACAGTTTCATGACTATGGGTGAGGGAGAGAGTAGGTAGATCAAGGATGGTGCTTGGTCCTCTTGTCTCTGGATCTAAGAAGATGGTCTTGCCTTTTGACCTGCTGCTGCTGCTGCTAAGTCACTTCAGTTGTCTCCGACTCCATGCAACCCCATAGATGGTAGCCCACCAGGCACCCCCGTCCTCGGGATTCTCCAGGCAAGAACACTGGAGTGGGTTGCCATTTCCTTCTCCAATGCATGAAAGTGAGAAGTGAAAGTGAAGTCATTCAGTCGTGTCTGACTCTTAGTGACCCCATGGACTGTAGCCCACCAGGCTCCTCCATCCATGGGATTTTCCAGGCAAGAGTACTGGAGTGGAGTGCCATTGCCTTCTCCGGCCTTTTGACCAAGAAAGAATTATAAGAGCAGCCAGGGAAGGAACTGCAAGAGCCCAGCGTTAGATAGTGCTGAATTTGAGATGCTTGAGAAGCCTCCAAATGGCAGCATCTAACAGGTGACTGGATACATGAAAATAGAACTAAAAGAAGAAATGCATGGTACTTGTACATTCAAGGACCAGCAGTCATAGAAAATGAAGTTACATGCTTCAGAGATTGAACTCAACACTCATAGTCATATATATATATAATCTTTATATATAGATTAGTTAGCAAAGACTGTAAATAGAATTAAATAGGTAAGCAGTGAGCACATTGTCATTGAATATAAGGTGAGAGCATGTTTCCAGAAAGCAGGTGTGGGCCATAGTGCTGAATACCACTGAGATCCTGTAGGCTAAAGACAGAATAAGAGCTTAAAGTGATGTGGTAGTTGAGAGGACCTTGCAATGAGTCATAGTGGATAGTAGGAAGAGAGACTAGATAGGGGTTGACACGTGCGGGTGTCTGGATATGCAGACTGAACGGAGGTAACGCTGAAAGTTTCACTGCAAGAAAGGGAGAGAAAATAGAGATTGGATGAAAGAAAGTTTACAGGAAGGCTGTAATAAGAAAAAAAATTGCACGTGTCATGAACTCAGTGTATCTGCATCAGCCACAAAAAATTCCTCATGAGTATGAGATGAAGTTGATTATGTTGTTGCTTAGTTGCTAACTTGTGTCTGACTCCTTTGCGATCCCATGGACGGTAGCTCACCAGGCTCTTCTGTCCATGGGACTTCCCAGCCAAGAATACTGGAGTGGGTTGCCATTTCTTTCTCCAGGGGATCTTTCCAACCCATGATCAAACCTGCATTACTTTGCCATTGAGACTGGGAAGCCCTGAAGTTGACTATATTCATTATTTTAACTTATGTTCTGTCAAAATCCCCCTCTTCTTTATGTAGTATTCAGTTCAGTTCAGTTCAGTTGCTCAGTCATGTCCGACTCTGTGACCCTGTGAATCACAGCACACCATGCCTCCCTGTCCATCACCAACTCCCGAAAGTTCACTCAAACTCATGTCCATCGAGTCGGTCATGCCATCCAGCCATCTCATCCTCTATTGTCCCCTTCTCTTCCTGCCCCCAATCCCTCCCAGCATCAGAGTCTTGTGAATAGAGATTGGATGAAAGAAAGTTTACAGGAAGGCTGTAATAAGAAACAAAAATTGCACGTGTCATGAACTCAGTGTATCTGCATCAGCCACAAAAAATTCCTCATGAGTGTGAGATGAAGTTGATTATGTTGTTGCTTAGTTGCTAACTTGTGTCTGACTCCTTTGCGATCCCATGGACGGTAGCCCACCAAGCTCTTCTGTCCATGGGACTTCCCAGCCAAGAATACTGGAGTGGGTTGCCATTTCTTTCTCCAGGGGATCTTCCCAACCCATGATCAAACCTGCATTACTTTGCCATTGAGGCTGGGAAGCCCTGAAGTTGACTATATTCATTATTTTAACTTTATGTTCTGTCAAAATCCCCCTCTTCTTTATGTAGTATTCAGTTCAGTTCAGTTCAGTTGCTCAGTCATGTCCGACTCTGTGACCCTGTGAATCACAGCACACCATGCCTCCCTCTCCATCACCAACTCCCGAAGTTCACTCAAACTCATGTCCATCGAGTCGGTCATGCCATCCAGCCATCTCATCCTCTACTGTCCCCTTCTCTTCCTGCCCCCAATCCCTCCCAGCATCAGAGTCTTTTCCAATGAGTCAACTCTTTGTATGAGGTGGCCAAAGTACTGGAGCTTCAGCTTTAGCATCATTCCTTCCAAAGAAATCCCAGGGCTGATCGCCTTCAGAATGGACTGATTGGATCTCCTTGCAGTCCAAGGGACTCTCAAGAGTCTTCTCCAACACCACAGTTCAAAAGCATCAATTCTTCGGTGCTCAGCTTTCTTCTTGTCCAATGAGTCAACTCTTTGTATGAGGTGGCCAAAGTACTGGAGCTTCAGCTTTAGCATCATTCCTTCCAAAGAAATCCCAGGGCTGATCTCCTTCAGAATGGACTGATTGGATCTCCTTGCAGTCCAAGGGACTCTCAAGAGTCTTCTCCAACACCACAGTTCAAAAGCATCAATTCTTCGGTGCTCAGCTTTCTTCACAGTCCAGCTGTCACATTCCATACACGACTACTGGAAAAACCATAGCCTTGAGTAGGTGGACCTTTGTTGGCAAAGTAATGTCTCTGCTTTTGGATATGCTATCTAGGTTGGTCATAACTTTCCTTCCAAGGAGTAAGCATCTTTTAATTTCATGAGTCACCATCTGCAGTGATTTTGGAGCCCCAAAAAATAAAGTCTGACACTGTTTCTACTGTTTCCCCATCTATTTCCTATGAAGTGATGGGACCAGATGCCATGATCTTAGTTTTCTGAATGTTGAGCTTTAAGCCATTAATCTAGCTTTTATAGCAAAAGAATGGCTGAAAAATTGAAATAGAATATTCTCTGAAAATATTATGAGTAGTCAATTGATAATTGAATAGAAGTCAAGGGTGACTTCTAAAGAATGGCTTAAAGCACATTTCCTCTTTATATAGGGCTCCTTGTACAAAACCTGCCGTTCTGTTCTGGCATTTTAATGTAATGATTTACATGGGGAAAATGATGGTCAAGCACATCAGAATTGTTAACAATTTATGGCACTTATCAAATGCCAGATACTTTCTAAGTGCTTTAGATGTAATAACCCATTTAATAATTTTTAAAAAGCAACTATGATATGCTTCTAAATGCTTACTTAAAAAAAAAAACCACCAATCTTCTGCAAACTGTTTTAGAAAATAACAAAAAAGATTACTCTTTTCTACACATTTTATGAGGCCAATATACTCGTTATCCCCAAACACAAGATGATACAAGAATGGAAAATGACCAAAATCCCTTATGTACATAAATGTAAAATTGTGCAAGATATATAGGCCTTTACACTGAAAAAAAATTTATGAGAGGTGGAAGATAAACAAATGAAGGGATTCATGGGTTAGAAGTTCAATATATTAAGATGTCAATAGATTGAATATAAGCCTGATGAAAATTAGAAGATTTTTTTTTTTGCAGGAATTAACCCACTGACTACAAAATGTATGTAGAAATGTGAGAGTTCAGGAATAGTCAAAGCAGTCTCACAGGTAATAACTCTAGCAGATGTCCAGATGTATTACAAAGCTATTGTAACTAAGACAATGTGGTATTGCCACAAAAGTAGACACACAGATCAAAGTAGAAAAGATGAGAAGTAGACCCACTCATATTTGGTGACCTGTGACCTACTTTATGTCAAAGGTAACATATTTGCAGTGCATAGGGAAAAGACCTTTTTGAAAAATGATACTGGGTCATTTTAGCATCCATGTGGGTAAAATGAATCTTGATCTCTTTCTTATACAATTTATAAGAATCAATTCCATATGAGTTTGCAGATCCAGTGAGTGAAGTTGCTCCGTCGTGTCCGACTCTTTGTGATCCCATGGACTGTAGCCTACCAGGATCCTCTGTCCATGGGATTTTCCAGGCAGAAATACCGCAGTGGGTTGCCATTTCCTTCTCCAGGGGATCTGCCCAACCCAGGGACTGAACCCTGGTCTCCCACATTGAAAGCAGACACTTTACCGTGTGAGCCAGAAGTGGAGGCAAAATAAAGATTTCAGAAAAAGATGTAGGAAAATATTTTCACATCTATGTGATATGCAAAAATTTCTTCAACTGGAGACGAGATGCTAATCATAAAGGGAAAATACTGTTAAACTGTTGATCATTACAATTAATCTTTTCCTCAAAAAATATGATTGAGTGGAAAGATAAGCCACAAAGTTGGAGAAGATATGCAAACTCTACCTGTAATCTGACAAAGGATTCTTGTCCAGAGCACATAAAGATCTATAATGAAAAGGTAGATAACCCAGTAGAAAAATGGGCAAGAGGATTGAACAAGTACTGTATAAATGAGCCTATCTAAATGGCCAGCAAACATATAGAGAGGTGCTCAACATCATTAGTTATTAGACAAGTGCAAATTGAAATCACAAAATGATACAAATGCACATAGTCAGAATAGCTAGAATGGAAAAGTCAATATTAAGTGTTGTTAAGAATGTGAAAAAAATTCTCATACTTGCTGGTGGATGGAAAAGTAAACCGGTACAACTACTTTGAAAAACCACTTGGCAGCATCTATTAAAGCTAACTATAAGCATACCCTATGATCTTTCCCCCAGTTTTGCTCTTAGCTATACAACCAGTAGATATGTACATGAGAATATCCATAGCAGCACTATTTATATAACTCCAAAGTAAAAACAGTCTGCAAACATACAAATGTAGTCTATATAAATGTGTATACATGCGTATGCAATCTCTGAATTGATCATAGTCTGTGACTGACTCTACAGGGGAATACACAGAGAAGTGAAATAAATAATAATATGTGCAAAAACATAGGTAAATTTCACATTCTGTTGAGCAAAACAAGACACATGCACTGATAAAAGCAATGTGTGATTTCATTTATATGATGTTCAAAAACAGGGAAAATACATTCTATGGTGTTAGAAGTCAGAAAGCTATGGGTAGAGTGACTGAGTGGACTCCTGGAATGATGCTACTGGTCAGTTGCTTTGGTTTGAACTCTCATTACATGAACTTTTTGTTCATTTGTGAAATTCCCTGAGCTTATGACCAATGTAATTTCCTACATGTTTCCTGAAAAGAAAAGAAAAATGATGAAGCATGACAATTTTATCCCTAATTTACAATGAAAAAAGCTGAGGCCAATCACTGTTAAAATATTTTAAACATCGAAAGAACCTACTCCAATAAACCTTTAAAATTGTTTAAGGGTTGAGAGTCCTTTTGAACAATAAACCCAAAAAAGATAGTTCCTACCTAAACTTTTTGCTTTTGAATATTCAATTTCACCTTAAATCAACCATCAATTTTCTTTGAATCTTTATAAACAGGAGAACTAAGAATGGCTTCTAACTGATCATATGCTGAATCGTTAAAAAGTTGCTTTACATGAGCCAAGTTCGGTTCAGTTCAGTTCAGTTGCTCAGTCGTGTCCGACTCTTTGCGACCCCATGAATCACAGCACACCAGGCCTCTCTGTCCATCACCAACTCCCAGAGTTCACTCAAACTCATGTCCATCGAGTCGGTGAGCAAACTGACCCATAAAACTGCAGGAGCCTGTGCTCCCCAAATTTTTACCTCTTTACAGTTTGTACTTAGGTTCCTTGAGCCTGGCATCCTAGGACATGTCTTATATGAATCATTCATTTCTCTTCCTCTTTTACATATTAAAGCTTATGAGAAAAAAGATGATGGATTTTTTTTTGTTGTTCCATAGGAAGGCTGCGTGTCTTCTCTCCCATAGGAAGAAAGAGAGATGGATGATTGACAGATATATATAGAAGATAGAAATCAATAATATAGTTGAGAGTGTATGTATACAGATATATATGCATATATATATGTGTGTATATATATATATAGTTGAAATTATCCTAGGACATGTCTTATATGGATCATTCATTTCTCTTCCTCTTTTACATATTAAAGCTTAAGAGAAAAAAGATGATGGATTTTTTTGTTGTTGTTCCATAGGAAGGCTGCGTGTCTTCTCTCCCATAGGAAGAAAGAGAGATGGATTGACAGATATATATAGAAGATAGAAATCAATAATATAGTTGAGAGTGTATGTATACAGATATATATGCATATATATATGTGTGTATATATATATATATAGTTGAAATGGAAAACTTTACCTTCTTTGCTCAGTAGTTGGAGGCCTACAAATTAAACTCACCTAAAAGATTCAGAAGAGAAAGAACAGGTTTTAACCATGTGTGCACAGAAGGCAGATCACAAAGAAATGTGACTCAAAGTGGGCAGTTAGAATCTGGAGCTTAAGACATAAAGAAGAGACTTGTGGACACAGTCAGGGAAGGAGAGGGTAGGACGAATTGAGAGAGTAGCATTGAAACATATACATTAGCATATGTAAAAGAGACAGCCAGTGGGAATTTGCTATATGATGCAGGGAGCTCAAATCTGGTGCTCTATGACCACCTACAGGGGTGGAATGGGGTGAGAAGTGGAAGGGAGGGTCAAGAAGGAGGGGACATGTGTATACCTATGGCTGATTCATGTTGATGTATGGCAGAAACTAACACAATATTGTAAAGCAACTGTCCTCCAATTAAAAATAAATTTATTTTCTTTTTAAAAAGTCAAACTTTCCACTGAAAGTAGAGCTCTAGTAGTAGGGGACATGTGGAGCTGATTCTTGTTGATGTATGGCAGAAATCAACACAATCTTGTAAAGCCATTATCCTCCAGTTAAAATAAATTTTAAAATAAATTAAGAAAATAAGAAAAACAATTTGGGACTTAAACACCATCTTAAGGGGTGAAGGGAAGGAGGAGAAAGGCATGTAAAATGGGAAGGTAAATGACTTGTTAGAGAGGGGAAGAAGGGATAAAACATGGAAAACTAGTGACTTTGAGGAAAAATAGACGGGTCCTCAGTAGAAGAGAGGGATGGGAGACAGGATGGTTTTGTGACAATGTCTCTCTAGGTGTAGTGTCTTCTCATTGTCTCTGGTAATAAAAGTCTACCTTCCTACGTTTCTCTTGGGCTGCTGCTGCTAAGTCACTTCCGTCATGTCCGACTGTGTGACCCCATAGACTTTTCAGTCGAGGCATGAATTGCCTGTACGCTATTTACATTGCATGCGGGGCTGCTCCCAGCATGGAAGTTGCTAGACGAGAATCTGGTATAACAAGTGGAAAGCACCGCCTCTGATGGGAGAAAGGGTTGAACATCAATGGTCAGGGAAAGGTGCTTGAGTCCGGCAACACCATCACATCTGGATGGAGCTGAGCTTACTTGGGGAGAGTGTACAGGTTCCTGTCGTCTCAAACCCCGAAAGTTTTGCCCTTGCCTATATTTACTGACACCTTTCGGTGCAGCAACTTTTACCCCAAGCAAGTGTTACCTGGCTTATGACTCAGTAGGAAAAAATATCTTATCATATAAAAATTACTATTTCTTCTTTTTCATATTGTCTGTACTATATATACCTCCTCTGGTGGCTCAGAAGGTAAAGTGTCTCCTTGCAATGGAGGAGACCTGGGTTCGATCCCCAGGTTGGGAAGATCCTCTGGAGAAGGAAATGGCAACCCACTCCAGTATTCTTGCCTGGAAAATTACATGGACGGAGAAGCCTGGTAGGCTACAGTCCATGGGGTCGCAAACAGTCAGACACAGTACTATATATATACATATAAGTATAAAAATATATATAATATACTATGTGTATTCCATTTTATAGTCATCTGAAATGTTTGTGCTGAATATTCCTTTCTCTTCCAAAGCATTAATAAAGATGTTTGAACAGGTCAGCATGTAACATTGATCCCTTCAGTCCAGTTGATCAGACACTTCTTTTAAACTAGATCCAGGAGCATTTACCACAATTACAGTCTTAAGAAGTGACTGGTTTCAACTAATCAGTCTGTAGTTTTTTTCAGCAAATTAAACTTAAAATTGGAGCTTTGTAAAATACCACTGAATCTTCTATACTGATTTTAAATAGCAAACAAACAGACCTCATGGTCTTCTCCAGATAATTCCATTCACTGAATATCCTCAAGTGGAAGCTTCATAATTGATAGTAGTAAATTTGCTTTTAAAACCCTGGGTCATTACAGGCATCCCAGTAGCTACTGTTTCTTGATGGTCATTGATATTCAAGGCACTTAGAAATCATAGTTTTAGTCAATTACAAAGATATTTTGAATAATTAACAGGGTCTGTCTAGGCCTAGGGTTTCTGAATCTTCTATACTGATTTTAAATAGCAAACAAACAGACCTCATGGTCTTCTCCAGATAATTCCATTCACTGAATATCCTCAAGTGGAAGCTTCATAATTGATAGTAGTAAATTTGCTTTTAAAACCCTGGGTCATTACAGGCATCCCAGTAGCTACTGTTTCTTGATGGTCATTGATATTCAAGGCACTTAGAAATCATAGTTTTAGTCAATTAAAGATATTTTGAATAATTAACAGGGTCTGTCTAGGCCTAGGGTTTTGATCTGTGCTTCAATTCTTGATTTTACCTGAATCACTTTGAAAGGTTCTGGTTAGGAGGTTGGGAGGAGGGGGCAGTGGTGAAAACTCTGAGGTCTGGGTCATTTTAGGACTATTGACTTGAAGGATAAGGTTTCCTGACAGCTCTTTCCTGTGTTTCTTATAAATGGTAACTTGGTCAAGCTGGCCATTTCTGTCAAGTATTCATATTGACTGTTCCCGGGAAAGATTTCCAAATGAATAGTGTCTCATTCATTTTAATAATTAATGCCCCTTTTTCTCCTAACCCTTAGATTTCAGCCTAGATTTCGATTATTCATAGTCCTATGGGAACATGAAGGCCATGCACATGTTCTCCCCAAACTTGCCATTAAGTTTTAAACTTTATCGTTTTGCACTTCTCTTCCAATGTCCTGATAAGCTATACAACTGCTACCTTATTTAATCTGTTTTTCGCTCTCTTTCTCTCTTTTACAGCTGTCCATTTTCTAACTCAGAGGCAGGAAATATTTCACATATCCTAAAAAAGGCAATTTAAAATGGGGGTGGGGGGAACTCAGAGGGCTGGCTGAGACCAGATTTGGACTATATCAAAATGAAAACCACTTTGCTTCTTCCAACTGCCTTTCATTAACATTTGACTATTATTAGCTTGGGTGATCTCATTGACCTGGAGCTAGGAAGAGAGAAGTTCAAGTTCACAGCTGGGTACTATGGTGGTAATTTACTGTATGTCTCTGGGAAGCACATTTATATTCCTGGAGCCCCAATTTCTCCATTCCTAGATTAGAAATAATAACACTCAAATGATGGGGTTTTGAATAAAGAATATAAAAACTCATCAATGTCAGGCACATATTGTATTCTTTTATTAAATTAAGATATATACCTGTGTATATGTGTATGTGTGTGCGTGCTTATCTGGAGGAGGAAATAGAAACCCACTCCAGTAGTCTTGCCTGGAGAATCCCGTGGACAAAGTAGCCAGGTGGGTTGGGTACTATGGTGGTAATTTACTGTATGTCTCTGGGAAGCACATTTATATTCCTGGAGCCCCAATTTCTCCATTCCTAGATTAGAAATAATAACACTCAAATGATGGGGTTTTGAATAAAGAATATAAAAACTCATCAATGTCAGGCACATATTGTATTCTTTTATTAAATTAAGATATATACCTGTGTATATGTGTATGTGTGTGCGTGCTTATCTGGAGGAGGAAATAGAAACCCACTCCAGTAGTCTTGCCTGGAGAATCCCGTGGACAAAGTAGCCAGGCGGGCTATAGTCCATAGGGTCTCAAAGAGTTAGACACGACTGAGAGACTGAGCCCACTCACATGTGTGTGTGTGTGTGTGTGT
>SJXQ01001679.1:226880-244674 GCA_006408695.1 Aepyceros melampus | reverse complement strand
GACTGAAGCGACTTAGCAGCAGCAGCATGCAGAGTACGTCAAGGCTATATATTGTCACCCTGCTTATTTAACTTATATGCAGAGTACATCATGAGAAACGCTGGACTGGAAGAAACACAAGCTGGAATCAAGATTGCCGGGAGAAATATCAATAACCTCAGATATGCAGATGACACCACCCTTATGGCAGAAAATGAAGAGGAACTAAAAAGCCTCTTGATGAAAATAAAAGAGGAGAGTGAAAAAGTTGACTTAAAGCTCAACATTCAGAAAACGAAGATCATGGCATCTGGTCCCATTCAGTTCGGTTCAGTTCAGTCGCTCAGTCGTGTCCGACACTTTGCCACCCCATGAATCGCAGCACACCAGGCCTCCCTGTCCATCACCAACTCCTGGAGTTCACTCAGACTCATGTCCATCGAGTCAGTGATGCCATCCAGCCATCTCATCCTCTGTCATCCCCTTCTCCTCCCCACCAACCCCTCCCAGCATCAGAGTCTTTTCCAATGAGTCAACTCTTCACATGAGGTGGCCAAAGTACTGGAGTTTCAGCTTTAGCATCATTCCTTCTAAAGAAATCCCAGGGCTGATCTCCTTCAGAATGGACTGATTGGATCTCCTTGCAGTCCAAGGGACTCTTTACTTCATGGCAAATAGATGGGGGAACAGTGGAAACTGTGGGAGTTTTTATTTTTTTGAGCTCCAAAATTATTGCAGATGGTGACTGCAGCCATGAAATGAAAAGACGCTTACTCCTTTGAAGAAAAGCTATGACCAACCTAGACAGCATATTAAAAAGCAGAGATGTATTTTGCCAACAAAGGTCCATCTAGTCAAGATTATAGTTTTTCCAGTGGTCATGTATGGATGTGAGAGTCGGACTATAAAGAAAGCTGAGCGCTGAAGAATTGCTGCTTTTGAACTGTGGTGTTGGAAAAGACTCTTGAGAGTCCCTTGGACTGCAAAGAGATCCAACCAGTTCATTCTAAAGGAGATCAGTCCTGGGTGTTCATTGGAAGGACTGATGTTGAAACTGAAACTCCAATACTTTGGCCACCTGATGAGAAAAGCTGACTCATTGGAAAAGACCCTGATGCTGGGAAAGACTACAGGCAGGAGGAGAAGGGGATGACAGAGAATGAGATGGCTGGATGGCATCACTGACTCAATGGCCATGAGTTTGGGTGAACTCCAGGAGTTGGTGATGGACAGGGAGGCCTGGCGTGCTGCAGTCCATGGGGTCACAAAGAGTCAGACATGACTGAGTGACTAAACTGAACTGAAAGAAAATGGACTGATTCCAAGTTGGGAAAGGGGTACTTCGAGGCTGTATATTGTCACTCTGCATATTTAATTTATATGCAGAGTACAGTATGCAAAATGCTGGGCTCAATGAAGCACAAGCTGGAATCAAGATTGCCAGGAAAAACATGAACAACCTCAGATATGCAGAAGATACCACTCTAATGGCAGAGAATGAAGAGGAACTAAAGAGCCTCTTGATGAGGGTGAGAGAGGAGAGTGAAAAAGCTTAAAACTCAACATTCAAAATCTAAGATCATGGGCAATTGAGTCCCATCACTATATGACAAATAGATGGGGAAAAATTGGTAGCAGTGACAGATTTTCTTCTCTTGAGCTCCAAAATCACTATGGATGGTAATTGCAGCCATAAAATTAAAAGATGCCTGCTCCTTCAAAGAAAAGCTATGACAAACCTAGACAGCATATTAAAAAGCAGAGATATCACTTTGCGGACAAAGGTCTGTATAGTCAAAGCTATGGTTTTTCCAGTAGTCATGTACAGATGAGAAAGTTGGACAGTAAAGAAGCTAAAGAATTGATGCTTTCAAACTGTAGTGCTGGAGAAGACTCTTGAGAGTCCCTTGGACAGCGAGGAAATCAAACCAGTCAATCCTAAAGGAAATCAACCCTGAATATTTATTGGAAGGATTGATGCTAAACGTCTGTCTACAATGCGGGAGACCCGGGTTTGATCCCTGGGTTGGGAAGATCCACTGGAGAAGGAAATGGCAATCCACTCCAGTACTATTGCCTGGAAAATCCCATGGACAGAGGAGCCTGGTAGGCTACAGTCCATGGGGTCACAAAGAGTCAGACACGACTGAGCGACGTTCCTTCCTTGATGCTGAAGCTAAAGCTCTAATACTTTGGCCACCTGATCGAAACAGTTGACACACTGGAAAAGACCCTAGAATGAGGCCAGAAGAAGAAGAGGATAAGATGGTTGAATGACATTACCGACTCAATGGACATGAGTTTGAGCAGATCTGGGAGATAGTAAAGGACAGGGGAGCCTGGCATGCTGCAGTTCATGGGGTCTCAGAGAGATGGACACAACTTAGTGATGGAACAACAGCGTCTGTTGTTCCCAGGGTGCCCAGTGGTGGTGGTAAGGGGCTACTGTGTCTGATGATATGATGGCTGGGGTTATGTTTCCATTCTGAGTTCCCTCAGGGCTCATGTCAGGGCAGCTGTAATGTGACAGCTTGATGGCTGCAACATTCTTTGTTTGCTAATATGACAGGTAATATTTTTCATTCACACCACCTTCCTGATGATGACTACCCAATATCACCCATGAATGACCTCCTCCCTCCGTTCTAAAAGGGAGTCTTTAAATTAAAGCTTACCCTGAAAGAGTCTATTCAGTTAAACTTTTCCCTGAGTTTATTATGAGTAATATATCCCAATCCATAGCCTTCTTTCTTTCAGCTTGCTTGAATAATGGTAGCAGTGACAGAGGAAGGCTTAAATTCTACTTAAATGGCCCTTTCAACAGTATTTTTAGTCATAAAATAGTCATGCTACAAAAAGTACCATGTATGTAGCCTTAATAATATTAAAATTTTTATTATTTTTTAATGTCTGTTAGAAGTACTGTAATTTATTGGCATAAATTCTATCAATAGATGTTTAGATTGCTTTATACTTATAAAATCTTTGGGCTGAATATCTCCTCATGTCCACTGAAGGGGATCAGAATATGCCCTCCTCCCAGGTATGATAATTTGGCAGAATTATTTTGAACTGAAGGAATATGAGAAACAGCAGATTCAGGAAGGGCCCTCTGCCCTCTTCCTTTCTACCTAAAAGTGGGACATAAATTTCCTGTGAGTGTTATGGAGCAAGGGCTCCTGTGCCCACGGCACAGAAAGCCAAACTCTGGCAGAGGGTGTGTGCAACAAAGTAAGGTGTTATTATTGCAGGGTATAAGCAAGAGCGTGGGAGAGAAGTCTCAGAGCCAGTGCAACTTGGTTTTTAAGTTGAGGGTGTTTTTATTTATTTTAAAAATAATTTTATTTTATTTCTTTATTTTTCAGGCTGTGCTGGGTCTTCATTGCTGGATGGGCTGTTCCCTAGCTGCAGAGAGTGAGGTCTACTCTCCAGTTGCGTTGTGTGACTTCTCTTGTTGTGCAGCTCTGGCTCTAGGGGACACAGGCTTCAGTGATGGCATTTCCCAGGCTCTAGGACACAGGCTCAATAGTTGTGGTGAATGGGCTTAGCTGCTCCACAGCATGTGGGATATTCCTAGATTAGGGCTGAACCTATGTCTCCTGCATTGGCAGGCAGTTCTTTACCACTGAGACACCAGAGAAACCCCCATATATTTATTTTTTTTAATATTTATTTTACTTATTTGGCTGTGCTGGGTCTTAGTTGTGGCACTCGAACTCTCAGTTTTGGTTTGTGGGATCTATTTATAGTTCCCTGATCAGGGATCAAACAGGGACTCCTGTATCAGGTGTGCAGACCACCAGGGAAGTCCCTGGGAGTGTTTTTAAAGGGAACAAGGAAGCCGAGATTAGTCATCATCTTGGCACGTTTCTGTGACATTTCTTAATCATATTTTTGGGAACCACAAATTCTCTGGTTTACCACTTTCTGGTCAGATGGTTGACGTCTCGGGGCCTGTTGGTTCATTCTACCCTGGAGAAACAACCTGAGCTTGTACACTAATGATGATATCTCCAACAGCAATTTTAGTCATCTGACTCTGGCTGATTAGAGTTCAAGTAGCAAAGTGTCAACTACAAAATTAGTCACAACCTGAAAGTAGAGAGTTATTTTATTTGGAGGGAATGTTAAGGACTTCGAACCCAGCAGACATCTCAATACCCCTGAGAAAACTGCTTGGAGGCAGGAAAGGGAGTCAGGATATATAGAAGTTTGCAACAAAAGGGGCAGGTGGTCTGAACATCAAAGATTATTGGTAAGTAGTGAGGAAAACCAGGTATCAAGCAAAGACATTTAGTGTTCTTCTATGTATGGGAAGATGCAAGCCTCTGGGCTTACTGAATTCATTCCTTTCATGTGAGCCTCAGCTATCTGGGGCCAAATCCTGTTGCTTTTATTTTAATATATATATTTAAAATTTTATTTATTTACTTTAGGCAGTGCTGGGTCTTTGTTGCTGCACGGGCTTCTCTCTGGTTGAAGGGAGCAGGGGGCCACTCTCCAGCTGTGGTGTGCCCACACTGTGGTGGTTTCTCTTGTTGCGGAGCATGGCCTCTAGGGCACTCTGGCCCCAGTAGTTGCAGCATGGGCTCAGTAGTTGTGGCGCAAGGGCTTAGTTGTTCCACAGTACATGGGATTTCCTGGATCAGAAACTGAACTCAAGCATTGTCGGGCAGATTCTTTAGCACTGAGCCACCAGTTCAGTTCAGTTCAGTTGCTCAGTCCTGTCCAACTCTTTGCGACCCCATGAACCGCAGCACGCCAGGACTCTCTGTCTATCACCAACTCCCGGAGTCCACCCAAAATCATGTCCGTTGAGTCAGTGATGCCATCCAACCATCTCATCCTCTGTCGTCCCCTTCTCCTCCTGCCCTCAATCTTTTCCAGCATCAGAGTCTTTTCAAATGAGTCAGCTCTTTGCATTAGGTGGCCAAGGTATTGGAATTTCAGCTTCAACATCAGTCCTTCCAATGAACACCCAGGACTGATCTCCTTTAGGATGGACTGATTGGATCTCCTTGAAGTCCAAGGGACTCTCAAGAGTCTTCTCCAACACCACAGTTCAAAAGTATCAATTCTTTGGTGCTCAGCTCTCTTTATAGTCCAACTCTCACATCCATACATGACCACAGGAAAAACCATAGCCTTGACTAGACGGACCTTTGTTGGTAATGTCTCTGCTTTTGAATATGCTGTCTAGGTTGGTGATAACTTTCCTTCCAAGGAGTAAGCATCTTTTAATACCATGGCTGCAGTCACCATCTGCAGTGATTTTGGAGCCCAGAAAAACAGTCAGCCACTGTTTCCCCATCTATTTGCCATGAAGTGATGAGCCACCAGGAAAGCCCCCAAATCCTGTTTCTTGATAGTTTTCAGACTTAATTTCTTGTTCACTGACCTCAGCAATCACGGTGGGAGGTCGAGTCACCTGCTGGACCGAAGGTATTGTGTTCCCTTTTGGGAGCCCTTATTCACATTTGGAGGCCAGAAATCGCTGATGGCTGTGACACTTCTTGCCCACCGATATGGCAGGAAGTTCTTCATTTCACAAAAGGATTGTGGTCAAATGGGTCAAGAAAAGGAATAAAGTTTTGGATAGAGAGATTAACCATAAACTCGGTAAGGGAATGTACTTTGGAGGGGCTCAGTTTCATGAGAAGGCAACGCCCCCATACTTGGAGATGGGGAGCCAACACTGAGATGAATCTTCACAAACATACATTACTTTAGCAATCCTTATGTTCCATTAGTCTCCCCCTTATATTTTCTTTCCCATGACTTATTACCCCGAGAAGCTCAAACCCCTTTTGTCTTGCTACAGCTCCAAAATTTATCACTCCTTGTTAAGAAATGATATATAAGCTCTCAGGCCTAATGGCTTTTTGGGAGTTTTCATGTCATTTCTGTGAGGTCTCTCCTATCCATATGAAATAAACCTTTTTCTGTTGTTAATCTGTCATTTGTCTGTTTAATCTGTAGGGCCTAGATCAACGAACCTAAGAGCTTAGAGGAAAAAGCTTTTTCCTTCCTTACACCATCTTTGTCCACATCACCAATCATTTCCTTGGATTACAACTGCTTGGCACATTTTGACACTGATACTTATTGCCAGTATTTAAGACTGTGGACATATTCACGCCGACTAACAAGGTATGTTTAAGCATTCTGATGAGCCTGATTGTTTTCTTAGACCCAAATCCCACCGCCTCATGAAGTCTTTTACTTCCACTCACCATCATCCCTTTCCCTTTTGTGAAATCTTTTCCACCTAGGGTCTGCAGTACTTTGTAGCTGAGGGTTTCACTGTTTTCTTGTTCCTTTCTTTTTTCGGCTGTGCCACGTGGCTTGCAGGAGCCTAGTGTCCCTACCAGGGACAAACCTGGCCCCGGGAGTAAAAGTGCCCAGTCCTAACCCCTGGACTGCCAGGGAATTCCCATTGTTTATTCATTGAAAAAAGAAGAAATAAAAGTCAGCTTGTATATGTGTCTGGTCTTATGTATGGCAGTGGAAATGCAAATATTAATTAGATCAAGTTACCACTTTCCTGGGCTTCCCTCATAGTTCAGTTGGTAAAGAATGTGCCTGCAATGCAAGAGACCACAGTTTGATTCCTGGGTTGGGAAGAGCTGCTGGAGAAGGGATAGACTACTCACTCCAGTATTCTTGGGCTTCCCTAGGGGCCAGTTAGTAAAGAATCCACCTGCAATGCAGGAGACCTGGGTTCAGTCCCTCAGCTGGGAAGATCCCCCTGGAGAAGGGAAAGGTTACCCACTCCAGTATCCTGGCCTGGAGAATCTCACGGATTGTGTCGTCCATGGAGTTGCAAACAGTCGGAGAGTGAGCAACTTTCACTTTAACCGCTTTCCAGGAGTTCACAGTCCAGTGGACACCTGAATCTCACAGGTAAATGCATCTTGTGAATAGTGGGGTGGGATGGGGATTTTAAAAATGGATACAATTAGTCTCCTGTTGACAGTCTGACAGAAAAGCACAGCGAGTGATGTCTGTTTATGGGTCTCTGGCACTGAATAACAAGAGATACTCAAATTTACATTTCCCCACCTCCCCCAAAATGAGCGAATATAATTATAAAAGCAGAGTAAGTTTCCAAACTAAAGTACCATGGCTTATTCATCCCAGCAGCTAGAGCATTTGGCCCACATAGAAGGCACTCAGGAACTGAATAAACACATGGATGGATGAAGACAGCTTACGGCAAGCAAGGAAAAACTTAAATTTTAAGTACAATTTCCTTACACCTAAAAAGAGCAAATCTTGAAGTTGCCTTTGTTGTGATGATGAGGTGGTGAAGATCTGGGAGAACCTGCCTGCCAATACAGGAGACATAAGAGAAGCAGGTTGGATTCCTGGGTTAGAACTATCCCCTGGAGGAGAGCATGACAACCCACTCCAGTATTCTTGCCTGGAGAATCCCATGGACAGAGAAGCCTGGAAGCTGCAGTCCATAGCGTTGCAAAGAGTAGGACACGACTGAAGTGACTTAGCACGCATGCACAAAAGGTCCTCTATTATAAAGGAAAGAAAACCCCAGGGAGATAGCTAGGAAGTGGGGGAGGAAGACTTCTTGAAAAGAGCAGAGCATGGTTTGGAAAGGGAAAGATAGATGTGGCAGAAAAGAGCACGTGGAAAGAAATATGTTTTAAGACTTTTAAGAAATCTGTTGTATAATTTGTGATCTCAAGAAACATCGGTAAAAACAATGTATTCTTCTGTGTCCTTGAGTCTGGTCAGGACTTGTCTTTTGAATGTAGCAAGATACCACTATCAAGCCGGGTCCAGGGTGAGAGCTGGGACAGAGCGGGAGGCCTAGGGTCACTGGTGTTCACATGCACTGTGTGTGTTCCAGAATCACTCTCTTGCTGATTCTGGAACTCTCTTGCTGAATCAGAGCTGTGATTTGGTAGCCTGAGGAAGAAGGCAGGGAACACAAATGCCTTGTGGAAGTACACTTGTGGCGGGGATGATTTCATCTGGCTGCAGGAGGAGTCAGCTGTGGGTAAGTAGTGATTCTCAGTCCATTTGCTTTGTCCAATGCCCAGCACCTAACAGGAAGTTGGAAAGTATGTGCGACTGATTGAATCGTACGGAATAAAGGAGTGAGCGGATTATAGCAATCGGCGTTCCGTTCCGTTGCTCAGTCGTGTCCGACTCTTTGCGACCCCATGAATCGCAGCACGCCAGGCCTCCCTGTCCATCACCAACTCCCGGAGTTCACTCAGACTCACGTCCATTGAGTAATCGGCGAGGTGGCGATTAGTATCCCACTGTAGAGAGGAAGACACTGAGGCCTGAAGGTGACTGCATCCAAGCCTCTTGGAGGGCAAGGCGGAGCCAAGACCAGCTCCGGCTCTGGTTCCCGCTCGCCCCGCCCCTCGCCAACGGGGCTCAACCCGCCCCCACACTTCCGGATCCTGCTCCGCCCCCATAGAGCGCTTCCGGTCCTAGGGCTGGACGTCGGGTCGCCGAATGGTTAGGCGGTATGTCGGTGCCGTGAGGGCCTGCAGAGTCACAGGGCCATTGGCTCAGGGGCAGCGGGCCCAGGCAGCAGCGGGCTCTTATTTTCTCGGACATTACGCGACAGCCATTTCCCTGGGGAAAGCCTGGGGCCTTGGCCTGCGGGTGACGTCACTTCCGGCGCCGGGCAGGCGGGCGAAGGCGGGGAAAGGGCTAGAGCCCCGCTTGGTGGCGGGGAGGTGTCAAGGCGGTCGGCTTTGTATTTACGACTTTCTGGAGTTCAGGGTAGTTTAGGAGAGGCGGTGTTCCAAGTGGAGTTGTTGGATTTGCCAAATAAAAATGCAGAGCGTCTAGTTAAACTTGAATTTTAACTAGATAAATAAATACTTTTTTAGTATTAGTTCAGTTCAGTCGCTCAGTCGTGTCCCGACTCTTTGCGACCCCATGAATCGCAGCACGCCAGGCCTCCCTGTGCAGCACCAATTCCCGGAGTTCACTCAGACTCACGTTCATCGAGTCAGTAGTATAGATATGTCCCAAATATTGTACTGAACATATTTAGTTTTTAACAATTCCTAATTTATCTGAAATTGAAATTTGATTGGAGGTTCTGTATTTTTTCTGGCCGCCTTAGTCTTGGGCGCCCCCTGCCTTAGGTTCTGATATCCAACTGGCATCCTCGGAGAAGGCAATGGCAACCCACTCCAGTATTCTTGCCTGGAAAATCCCATGGACGGAGGAGCCTGGTAGGCTGCAGTCCATGGGGTCGCGAAGTGTTGGACACGACTGAGCGACTTCGCTTTGACTTTTCACTTTCATGCATTGGAGAAGGAAATGGCAACCCACTCCAGTATTCTTGCCTAGAGAATCCCAGGGATGGGGGAGCCTGGTGGGCTGCCATCTATGGGGTCGCACAGAGTCGGACACGACTGAAGCGACTTAGCAGCAGTAGCAGGCCTATA
Source organism: Aepyceros melampus (assembly GCA_006408695.1). Lineage (NCBI taxonomy): Eukaryota > Metazoa > Chordata > Mammalia > Artiodactyla > Bovidae > Aepyceros > Aepyceros melampus. The sequence goes on along the minus strand of SJXQ01001679.1, from coordinate 235,258 downwards.
TCTATCGGGGAAACAGGTACCGATTTCATCCAGACCGTCAAAATCAGCTATTGCTACATGCTAAGCCACTTTTATGGCAAGTGCTCATTGGCCAGCCCCAGCAATTGCTGGGCTCATTTTGAATCCCCATGGCAGCTCCCTCTGTGTTTCCCCGTTCACAGCTGGAGTCGGGAACCGTTTGTCTTCTCTTAATGGGAGAGTTGAGCTCCGTGCAGGCTAAGTGATCCGAGGCTGGACGTTGCCAGGTTTGTTTTTTTTTTTTTTTTGGTGTAGGATAAAGCGATGTTTGCAGTCGAGGTTTTTAGTGTTACAATGGACAGCTTCAGAGAGTCCAGGGATGTCTCATCTCACCTCTCATTTTGCACAGGAGACCCAGTGAGAGAAATGGAGCTGTCCCTGTGGTAGAGCTGGAGCCTGATTCCCCTGCTCCGTCCACACTTGCTGCTGCAGTCAGCAGGTATGGTGGGCATTTATTAATTTATAACTATAAAATAGATTTATAATTTATTAAAGTAATGCCTTATTAGAAATGAGCTCTTTAGCACATTATTGTCCCTAAACTACTCTGCAACCTCTTGACCTTCACTTCAAGTCTTCTGTGGCTTTTACCGTGCCCAGTGGGGAAAATGACTATTTGGCCTCAGTGGTAGAAGCCTGCCCTTTGCCTGCCCCAGCCACGTGGCTCTCACTCCTGTGGGTGGTGTGATCCAAGATTTGTTATGTTAGAGCAAAAGGCATGTTCTTGGCAAGAGTGAGTCTGGCCATGTAGGTGGAAGGGCATCCTTTCTGTCTGCAGATTGGGCCCCATTGTACCTGGAGTCATGTGGTGTCTAAGGACTTTTTTAAGGTTCTACTGTGAGTCAGAGTTGAACCTGAAGCTGTTGCTGGGCTGGCCCTGAGTGCGGGATTCTTCAGGCTTTGTGGCCCAAGGATGTGCCTGGACCTGCTTGTTAGTGTCCCAACAAATCTACAGCCTCCCTGCACAGACTTAGTCTTTCCAGGCTCCCCAGCCCAGGCCTGTGAGATAATGAAACAGAGCAGCCTGAAGGTCACTGGGCTCCAGTTGGTGGCATAGCCAGCAGCTTTGTTGCAACTGAAGTAAAGAGGTAAAGAGGCAAGGAAGGAGTGCCAGAAAAGGGTGTTGCCCTGGGCGAGGCTCAGAAGTGCAGGAGGTGGAAAAGAGGCAGGATGGAAGCCCACGGATAGTAATTTCTTCCTCTGTGAATGATTAACTCTCAGCCAAAGGAGGTGGTCTAGGGGGAGGGCTCTGCTAACAGGACCTCTGGACTCTGGGCAGGGTATCCAGAGAGCTGGCGTGTGGCCTGCAGAAGAGAGGACATGGTTGGTTAGACTGCGGGCCTGGACTCCGAAGACTGGAGTGAGATCAGACAGCTGTGGACCTTAGGGATTCTCTTGGGTCTGGCAGATGGCCCATTCCCGCGGCAGCAGCAGCAGCAGCAGCTGTGGGGTCCGCTGGCCCTGAAGCCTCCTGTCTCTGGTTTTGCAGCAGCCTAACCAGTGCTTTCTTCCTCCTAGGCAGCCATGGACGCCAAGTGGTGCTGAGCGCAGCGGGGCATGGCTGCAGCCCTGCAGGTCCTGCGTCACTTGGCCAGAGCCCCCTCGGGCCCACTCCTCCGGGGGGCCCCAGTGGCCCGCCTGGCCAGTAGCATGGCTCTGGCAGAGCAGGCACAGCAGCTGTTTGAGAGCACTGTGGGTGCGGTGCTGCCGGGCCGCATGCTGCAGCGGGCCCTGTCCTTGGACCCTGACAGTGGAGAGCTGAAGGTGCGGGACCGGACCTTTCAGCTGAGGCAGAACCTCTACCTGGTGGGCTTTGGCAAGGCTGTGCTGGGCATGGCGGCTGCAGCTGAGGAGCTCCTGGGCCAGCATCTTGTGCAGGGCGTGATCAGTGTTCCCAAGGGGATCCGTGCGGCCATGGAGCATGCTGGCAAGCAGTAAGGAACCTGGGGGTGCTGTTCTCATCTGGCGGGGAACCTGGGCCCAGGCTTAGCCTGGATCGGGGCCTCCTTCCTTCACTAGCTTCCAGTTTCTTCTAGGAGAGGCCTGGCTCCAGGGTGGGTGTCAGTGGGCATCCTTGTTCATATCCCCTTCACCTGTGCATCTGAGAAACCAGGCAGGGCAAGGAGCCCACCACACCTCCGGCTCTCCCTTCTCTCTCCCCTGAGGGAGATGCTGCTGAAGCCACACAGCCGCATCCAGGTATTCGAGGGCGCGGAGGACAACCTGCCGGACCAGGACGCTCTGCGGGCTGCTCTGGCCATCAGGCAGCTGGCCGAAGGCCTCACAGCTGACGACCTGCTGCTCGTGCTTATCTCAGGTGAGGGTGCCACGCTGGCCAGCGTGTGTGTGTGTGTGTGTGTGTGTGGCAGCGAGGAGGCTTCCCAGTATCAGGTGTGCAAGGAACCGTTGGTCAGAGCCCTCAAGTTCACAGATTAGAGACAGTAAAGACCTGGATGGCTGACTCCTTGGCAGCCTCCCCTGAGCTTTGGGGCCCTCCACTCGACTGACCTTGTCAGATAACGGTGAGAGGGCACATAGGGAGCCGCTCGCTGAGGTCTTGCAAGGAAAACGTCTCTGTTGCGGCTGCCCTTGGCACCATTGTCACCTGGGGCTAGAACCCCGGTTTCCAGCACCCTGAGTCCCCTCCCTCATTTTCCGCTGTCTCCTCCAAGTCTGTTTCCTCTTCCAAGGTCTTAAGGAATAGTTCTTCCAGTGTCTGCTGGGACCTGGGCTACCCCAAGGCAGAGTTCAACCTCAGGTGCCTTGGTTGTGGTGACTGTGTGGGCATTCACTGTATGTCCACACGGGGGCACCCTAACCCCTCTTTCTAGCCACCACATTCCTAAGTGAGCACTGCCTGCCGGCTCCCCAGGTCGGGAAGTCCCAGGTCGGGAAGTCCCCGTGCCCTCTGCCCAAAGCCTTCACTGTCTCTGCAGGGGGGGGCTCAGCCCTGCTGCCCGCCCCCATCCCACCTGTCACGCTGGAGGAGAAGCAGACGCTAACCAAGCTGCTGGCAGCCCGGGGAGCCACAATCCAGGAGCTGAACACCATCCGGAAGGCCCTGTCTCAGCTCAAGGGCGGGGGGCTGGCTCAGGCCGCCTACCCTGCCCAGGTGCGTGGGGCCCTTCTTCGCCAAGCAGTCTGGGGCTGGTGGAACCAGGCCCACATGCCAGGGAGATGAAGGGCAGAGGCCTGGTATGGGAGTCCAGAGGGTAGGTGTTTTGCACGCCCACTTGAGAGGGGTTAGAAGTGGGCGAGGAAGTGCACTGGGTGGTGTGAAGACATGTGGCTAGATGAAGGCAGTTTGTCCTCTCAGGCCCTGAGGCAAGGATCAGGTGGGCCTGAGCCTCGCCTCTGCACCCCTCCCCAGGTGGTGAGCCTCATTCTGTCAGACGTGGTGGGGGACCCCGTGGAGGTGATTGCCAGCGGCCCCACTGTGGCCAGCATCCACAGCGTGCAAGACTGCCTGCACATCCTCCATCGCTATGGCCTTCGCGCTGCCCTGCCACGTTCTGTGAAGACTGTGCTGGCCCGGGCCGACTCGGACCCCCACGGGCCACACACCTGTGGTCATGTCCTCAACGTGATCCTTGGCTCCAATGCACTGGCACTGGCCGAGGCTCAGAAGCAGGCCGAGGCGCTGGGATACAGGGCTGTGGTGCTGAGCACAGCCATCCAGGGTGATGTGAAACGTGTGGCCCAGTTCTACGGGCTGCTGGCCCGGGTCGCCGGGGCCCGCCTCGCCCTGCCTAACGCTGGAGTGTCTGTGGAGGAGGATGACCGACTCTGTGAACTAGCAGCTGACCTCCGGCTCCAAGATCTGCAGCTGAAGGAGGCTCTGGAGGCTGTGGTGGGCGCTCGGGGCCCAGTCTGCTTGCTGGCTGGAGGGGAGCCCACGGTGCAGTTGCAGGGCTCAGGCAGGGGTGGCCGCAACCAGGAGCTGGCCCTGCGCGTTGGAGCGGAGCTGGGACAGTGGCCACTGGGGACTGTTGGCGTGCTGTTTCTGAGCGGCGGCACTGATGGCCAGGATGGGCCCACAGCGGCAGCAGGGGCCTGGGTCAGGCCTGAGCTGACCAGCCAAGCCGCCGCTGAGGGTCTGGACGTGGCCACCTTCCTAGCCCATAATGACTCACATACCTTCTTCTGCCGCTTCCAGGGTGGGGCACACCTGCTGCACACGGGGCTGACCGGCACCAATGTCATGGACGCCCACTTCCTGTTCCTGCATCCGCAGTGATGATGTAGGTCATGTTCTAGGGAACCCAGAAGAGGCCTGCAGGGCAGCGTCCTGGAACAGACCAGGTTTGGTCCCCAGGGCCCGACCAAGCTTCAGGGCCCCTTCTCCCTTGGCCGTGGCTGCTTGGTTGGCCTCACACCTCCAACCAGGGCCTCTTCTCTGTGTCCAGTTTCACACTGGCCAGGCAGATGGGGGCTCTCTTCCACCCCTTCTTTCAGCCATGGCAGCAGGTACCCCAGAGGACCAGGACAGGCCCCTGGGCAAGTTTGCTGTTGGTAGTCTTCTCCCCCAGGCAGCCCCTCTGCTCAGCTCCCAAGCCTATTCTGTGAGGTGAAGCAAGAAGGACTGAAAATAAAAAGGACTACGCTCTGGGTTCTCAGTGCATCTTCTCTCAGAGCACAGACCAGCAGGGGGCTGCCGGGAGCGGAGTGGTGGCCGCCGGTAGCCCCTGCACCGGGGCCCTGCAGGAGCTGGCTGTCCTGTCTCTGCAGGGCACTCGGTTCACCTGAACAGGAGCCTGGGAGGGTTGAGCCCAGCACGCTTGATGTGAGTGAGCAGAGACCAAAGGAGGGCAGGCCTAAGGACGTTAGTCCTGTTGTCACTCCCTGCGGTGGCTTCCCTGCTGAGGTGTCTCCTCGCTGGGCACTTGCTTGCTGCCTGCCCCACCAAGGACTTCCCTCCCTTCTGTCTTTGGACAGTCCCTAGCCAGACTGTACCTTCTTTGGTTGAGCTGCTTTGTTTCTCCAGGGGCGAGCCCCAGCCACACAGGACACTGGGTCTTGTTTCCTTGTGCCAGGCCCTTTTTCCCAGCCGAACCGCCCCCCTGCCCCAACCAGATCCTTCAGCCATTCCTCTGGGGATGCAGTCGGGGTCCTGGTGCCAGCCTGCAGTGTGTGGGGGGTCTCCAGTGCTGGCATCCAGCAGCCCCTCCCCCTGTTGCAGCTGGCCAGGGAGGGGGGCACCCTAGGCCAGGCTAGCAGCCTGTGCTGGGAGACGGGGGCTGCTGTCCTGGTCTCCTTGGACCTCTTTTTTCAGTGTCGGAGCCCTCCGCTGGCTGCCCTCGCCGTGCGCCACGGCTCCAATCCCTATATGAGTGAGCAGTAGAATCACATAGGAATAAAAAGCCATAGAGAACAGCGAGGCCTGGGGCTGCTCCTGCTGGCCCCAACCCACCCCAGCCATGCCCTCCTCTCTGAGGCTGTGAGGGACTTAGGGCCAGGGCTGGCATGCCCTGCCTCTGGGAAGAGCCTCCTTCTGTACTTGGACTCCAGACTGCAGCGTGCAGATGGTTCCTGGTGGGCTGGGGACAGGCAGGGAGGTGAGCGGGTAAACTGGGTTCTGGGGGCCAGGGAGATTTAGGGGACAGGGGAGTTGGCATCCCTTTGTGATGCTGGGGCTCCACTTTGTTCCGTCCTGGCAGGAGGGTTCTTCTGGCTGGGGCGGTGGCGGGGGTGGGGTCATAGTCTTGGGGGTACTGTCCTCACATGGCTGAACCTGTGCCCTGGTGCACCTCTGGCACCCTCTAGACATGCCCTGGCCCCACTTCAGCCCTCCCTGTGAGGCACGAGTGTTAGCACTGGGCACCAAGTTCCCCGCAAGAGCAGGACGAAGGCTGGGGCTATAGCCGAGGACCCGTCTACCACGTCCCCCAGCGTGTGCATGAATGTGAGAGTGTGTGTGTGTGTGTGTGTGTGTGTGGTAGCATGCAAGTGTGCAGGTGTTGGTGCCAGCATCCCAGGAGGAGGAGTGCATCTGTGTGTATGCACGGACATCCTCAGCACGGGCGGTCCTGCTTCCTGGACGCGTGGCTGCTTACTCGCCTGCTGAGGGGGTTGAGTGTGGGTGGGGTCTGGCCAGAAGTCCCCCCCATGTCACCTCCTTGGCCCCTGCCTTGAGCCTGTGTTTGTGGGGGCTAGGAGGCCGGGGGCTGGATTGGGCCTAAGCCGTTAGATTTGCCCATTTGGTGACCCCTAGATGAGAAAGGATATATTTGACTGCAATCTAGATGAAAATGTGAAATACCTACACGGTGAGTGTTCTGTAGGACTTATTATCTGCTCCATAACCCTCAGCTATGGGCTGTAGGAACCGCTCCTGCCGCTGGCTCTTGGCTTCCATCCCTCCCGCTCGGGCTCCTGCTGTCCCTGCGCTGCCCTCATCTCCGGCCCCAGAAGCTTTCCCTGGCTGTGCCCTCACAGGCCCTTCCATTGTCTGCACCTAGCATGGGCTGAGAGAGGCTGGGCAGTGGGCCTAGCCAGCCTTTAGGTGTCTGCTAACCCAAATCCCTCTGTTTTATAAAAGCCGGTGAAACACAGAGGGAAGATGGCTTGTCTGGGGAAGCACAGCAGGTCTGCCACAGAGCCAGAATGGGAACCTGCTTGGGACCTTCCTGTGTATCCTCTGCCCACCCTCTGGGCTCAGAGACCCTGGGGCCTGGCTCGGACTCAGGCAGAGCCCAAGGTCCACTCCTGCTTCCCTGGTTCCCCGCCAGGGGCTTGGGGCTGATGACATGATCATGCTTGGTCCATCTGTGTGCGTGCTAAGTCTCTAGTCGTGTACAACTCTTTTATGACCCTATGGACTACAGCCAGCCAGGCTCCTCTGTCCGTGGGCTACTCTAGGCAAGATAACGAGTGGGCTGCCATTTCCTACTCCAAGGGATCTTCCTGACCCAGAGATCGAACCCACGTCTCTTATGTCTCCTGCGTCAGCAGGCGAATTCTTTACCACTTGGTCCGTCTAGGAGGCCTTTACCACCTTGGTCCGTCTAGGGGTCCTTAGAACAGACTTGTCAGCCCCTCTTGGCTTAGATTTCACAGCTCCTTTGTGTGTGTGATTTGGCAGAAAGCCACACGCGGTTGAGTGGTGGGCTTCGACACAAAGGTGTGTGCATCTGTGTGCACAGCTGTGTGTGCGTGGCTAGGGACATATGTGGGCATGCGTGCGTCCACTTCAACCCACAGACGGTCACTGAGTGGACCAATGAACCACGCTTGGAGTGGGTCGGGGCCACACACAGTGTGATGTGGTTAGAATGTTGGGGAGATGGTGATGCGGGTTCGACGAGGAGGCCATAAAAGCTGACCGAGGCCAGTGGCGAAGGGCCCCTTGTGCCTGGCTGGGGGCACACTTCACTGACAGTGGTGGCAGGCCCACTAGGGTTTTGGCAACGAGTGATGCCAGGAGGCTGTGTCAGGACAGTGATGCCGGGCCTGCCTTACCATGGGGTGGGTGATGTGCAGGGGAAGTGCGGCAGGTGGGAGAGAGGCGCCTGGCCAGGTCTGGGAACCCCCTCCCCCTTTCCCTCCCCAGTGCAACCTCATTCCGGCAGCCTTCAGCCAGCCCGGGCGACCCTTTGGATGCCTGCTTTGGAACCAAGGCTGGAGGCCCTGGCTCAGACACCCCTGGGAGTGACCTAGCCCTGTGTCACTGGGAATGCCATCAGGGTGTGAGGATTTGGGGGGTGGCAAGGCTGGGAAGCAGGTGGACTTTGGTGAGCATAGGCACCGCACCCTCCAGTAAGCTTTCTGCAGGGTGGCAATTGGAAGACCGGGAAGGAGCACTGGAGTGGGAATTAGGTCCTAGGTCCTTATCCTGGCCATGCCAGCTTTCTTTTCCCAGACCTCAGTTTTCCCTTCTGTTTAATGGGGACAGCATTCTTATCCTCAGCTCTCTGGGCATGTGGTAGCAGCAGATGCCTGTGGGCATCAAAGCTCTGTGGAAAGGGGTCAGGGACAGAAGGAGAGAAGAGAGTGGTCTTAGCCTTTTCCCAGGAGAAGCTCAGGGAGTCCTCAGGGATGGGCCCTCCTCCATGCAGGCTCAGGGTTGAGTCCAGGAGGCCTCGGTAGTCACTGAGGCTGAGCGAGTGACTCCCACCCTCTGGCACTGGACTGGCACCGGCAGGGTGTGGTACTTTGGCCTTTAATGGCTGCTGGGGTGCACAGCATCCTGGGAGATGACAGAACCAGTTTTGGGGGCTCAGCTGGAGCCAGAGTTAGCTGGCCCAGCTTGGGAGCGAGCCCTGAGGGCTCAGAAAAAAATGGGTGGGGCAGCCTGGTCCACCGGAATCACGTGGAAGTGACCTGATGAGGCCCAGGCTGGGTGGGTGAGAACTGGCCTGACC